>OZ035881.1:124515158-124628682 GCA_964034835.1 Muscina levida
ACTACCCCTCCCACACGTATCTAGTTTTTTTTATTATTTGAAAGGCTTGCCCCAAAAATGGGGCATTATTTCATTTATGAATTGGGTGTTTTTTCATTTAGTTGGGGTCTTATTTCATTCTTGATATTGGGGCTTTGTTTCATAACGAAATAAAACCCCATTTTTGGGGCTTTATTTCATTTTGGATTTGGGGCCTTATTTCTTGGGGCCTTATTTCATAGAGCCGACTTCCATACATATTTATGAAAAAGATAATAGCACATTGAATTACGTATAATTTTAGATTAATTTGTTGTTACAAATAAAAATATCCGAAGAAGTCTTAGGTCATCATCGCCGTTATTATTGACCTTACTGTGGCGTCTATCGGTAGAATAAAAGAATTTTTTTGGTACAATAAAATACTTTTTAGTACTTTAAAAGAACTCTGGTGCAAATTAAGTACTTTCTAAAACTGAAAAGTACTTTTGGGAATAATAAAGTAATTTTTTGAAACAGTAAAATTACTTATTTGGTACAATAAAAATACCTTTTGGTACAATAAAAAAAGTTTTTGTACAATAAAAGTACTTTGAAAAAATAAATGTATTTTTCATGTGCAACAAAAGTACTTTTGGTACAATACAAGTACTTTTAAGTATTATAAAAGTACTGTGATAAAATTTTTCTGAAACAATAAAAGTACTTTTGGTGAAATAAAAGAATGTATTTGGTACAATAAATTTTTTTTTAGTAAAATAAAATTTTTTTAGTACAATAAAAATACTTTTTTTGTACAGTAAAAATACTTGACTTGTAAATGCACTTTTTTGGTAGTTTGTTGATACAATAAAACTACTTCAGTACTTATAGAAACAACAAATTACTTTTTGGTACAATAAAAATATTTGTTTATAAAATGAAAGTACTTGGATGGTAATATAATATACAATAAAAGTACTTTTTATCGCAATAATTTTTTTTGCATAATAAAAGTACTTATTTGATGCAATAAAAGTACTTTTTAGTTCTATAAAAGAACCCTGGTACAAAAAAGTACTTCCTGAAGCTACAGAACTAGTACTATTAAAGGGCTCCACGAAAAGCCCCCCAATGAAATAACGCCCAGGAAATAACCCCCAATGAAATAAACCCCAAAAAATTGGAAATAAAACCCAAAAACAGTGAATGAAATAACATCGAAAAATAAATGAAATTAACCCCAAAAAGAAAACGAAACAACCCCTAATATTTGGGAGTTATTTCATATGAAATAACACCCAATGATGAAAATGAAATAACCCCCAATGAAATAAACCCCATCAGCAACAAAAGTTAAATTATGCCCAAAATTCATAAAAGAGTCAGTTTCACAAAGGATTTCATGAAGTCAATATGGACCAACAGCAAAGTCGCAAAATTATTGAAATGAATCGTGTCGATCGTAGATCGTCGTAGCCCTGCTCTATTTTTGCAGTTCGGAAGACAATTTGCCTTTTACGTTTGGCCTTTACACAACCACCTGCAGTGTTCGCAAGCAAATTAAACTCTTAGCTTTTATTGAATTCTTCCTTTGAAGAACTCTTACAAATTTAAAAAAAAATCCATTCTTAGTGTGTACCAATCGAATTCTCAAAATGAAAAAATGTTCGGTGTATTTCGTTGATTTTCTATCCGTCAATATGAACAAAAATGGAAACATCTGTAAACATTCAAAAGATATTGTAATATATGCACAGGTTAAAATTTTCTTGTAAAAGGCCGTTTTTTATATAATTATAACCCCTAAAAACCAACAGCTTTAAAAATGAAATAACCCCCGAATAAAAAATTAAATAACACCCAAATTATTCATGATATGAAACAATCCCCAAATTTTAAAAACTGGTTGGGTGTTATTTCATTGGAGATTATTTCATAATTTGAAAACCCCAAATGAGGAATGAAATAATTCCCAAAGAAAAATGAAAAACGGCCCAAAAAAATTGGGAGTTATTTCATATGAAATAACACCCAAAAATGTATGAAAAAAATTTGGGGAATATTTCATTTCTCGTTTGGGCGTTATTTCATTGGGGGGCTTTTCGTGGAGCCCTATTAAAGTACTCTAGTACGAAAAAGTACTTTTAGATACAAACAAGTTTTTCCAGCAACAATAAAAGTACATATTTGGCACAACAAGATTCTTTTTTGTACAATAACAATACTTGTTTGGTACAAAAAAGTACTTTTTGATGCAATAAATGTACTCTTTTCCACAATAATTTTTTTGTTACAATAAAACTACTTTTTAATACAATAAAATTACTTTTAAGTTCTATAAAAGTACTCTGGCACAAAAAAGCTACTACTCTTTGGTACAAAAAAAGTACTTATTTGGTACAACAAAATTCTTTTTGGTGCAATAAAAATACTTGTTTGTAAAATGGAAGTACTTGGTTAATAAGCTAAAAGTTCTTTTTTGGTACAATAAATATTTTTTTTTTCGTAATTAATATTTTTGGTATAATAAAAGTAATTTATTTGGTCCGATGAAAGTAATTTTTAGTACAATAAAAGTCCTCTCGTACAAGAAGGAAATTTCAGAAGCTAAAAAGTACTTGTTGGAACAATAAATGTATTTTTTTTTGAACTATAAAAGTACTCTGGTACAAAAAAGTACTTTCAGGAACAAACAAGTTTTTTCTGGAACAATAAATGTACTTTTAGGTGCATTAAAAATGCAATAAAATTTGTGAAATAAAAGTACATACTTGGTTGGTAAAATAAAATGACTTTTTTGGTACAGTATATGTACATTTTCTGGAATTTTTTTTTCATATAATAAAAGTACTTTTTAGAACAATTAATAAAAGTACTTTCAGAAGCTTAAAAGTACTTTTTGAAACAATAAATGTACTTTTTCTGGACTAAATAATTTTTACCGGGGACCGGCCGTGGCATAGTGGTTAGAACACGCGACTACCATGCGGGAGATCGCAGGTTCAAACCTGGCTCCAGTCATCTTAAAAGAAAAAAATAAATAAAAATTTTCATTAATTGTCGGCTCCCCTCGAATGTTGTTTGACAGCAACTTCGCAGTATTAAGCGTCGATTCAATCGTCGTGTCTAGTAAGAGCTTCTCAAAACAGTGACGTTCGCATTCGTCGATAAATAAGTAGGTGCCGTTAGTTGTGAATCTAAAAATAGAAAGCGTGTTATTTCACAACAACGCGAGAAGCTATCCCATACCTCATTCATGGGGTGCAAAGGGAAATTAAGTTTAAGTTTTTTTTTAATAATTTTTAGTACAGTAAAAGTACTACTATAAAAGTACTCTGGTACAAAAAAGTACTTTCAGGAACAAATTTTTTTAGGAACAATAAACTAACTTTTTGGTGCATTAAAATTACAATAAAATTTGTGAAATAAAAGTACTTGGTTGGTAAAATAAAAGTACTTTTATGGTACAATTTATGTACTTCTTCTGGAATAATTTTGTTTTGGTATAATAAAAGTACTTTTTTGTTACAATAAAAATATTCTTTAGAACTTTAAAAGTACTCTGGCACAAAAAAGTACATTCAGAAGCTAATAAGTACTTTTTGGAACAATAAATGTACCTTTTTGGGGCACTTAAGAACTTTTTGGTACTTTACAAGTACTTTTTATTACAATAAAAGTACTCTGGTACAAAAAAAGTATTTTAAGGAACAAGAAATGTCCTTTGTTACATATTTGGTACTATAAAATTTATTTTGGTGCAATAAAATTACTTTTTTGTGCAATAAAAGTACTTGATTGTTAAAAGAGTACTTTTTTTGATACAATAAATATACATTTGTACTTTTCAGTGCAATACAAGTAGTTATTTAATAATACAATTATTTTTGGTACAAAAAATTCATTTTTTACAAAAAAATTACGTGATGGGTAATATAAAGTACTAAAATTTTTTTTTTGGTACAATAAAGTACTTTGTTGTTACAATAAAAGTTCTTTGTTGATAACATACAATTTTTTTTTGTACAATAAAAGTACTGTTTGAAACAAAAACTGCACATTTTTAGTGCGAAAAAGTACTTTTTAGAATAACAAAAGTAACTTTAGGCACATAAAGTACTTGTACTTGATACTTAAAATAATGTAAGGGTATAACCTCATAGGGTTGAGGAATAGTGTAATGCATTAAAAGATACTAGTTAGACTCCAAGTACCTTAAGATACAATTTGTTTTAGGACTTTGTAAGAAGATTAAGCCATGTCCGTCCGTATGTCTGTCTGGATGGCTGTTAGGCATGATAACTCGATTTCACCACTGGTGATCTTTATGAAACTTTACTAGCATTAATTTTTTTCAAATCAAAATTATGGGATTGCCAATAGGCAGAAAAGCGCCAACCCTTTAGGTACCTCCCAAACAAAATGCATTTTGTGCGAAAAATTACTGGAGGGTATTTGAATTTGATCGGTTTAATTTCCTGGTAATAGTAGACAGACCCTCAGAAAACCGAAACTTATTGTAACATCCCTTCTGGTACCTCCCACGCAAATGACCGAATTCACCGCCATAGTTTTTCATATCTTTTTTGTATGCATGCAAAATGACCTAATTTTAAAAAATTTATATTTCTGCTATAACTTACAAAATTTGAATTGGTAAGTTGAATTACCTTGTATTAGTAGACCAATCCTGAGAATACCGAAAGGTTTGTCACACCTCTTCTAGTAACTCCCATACAAATGACCGAATACACCGTCATAGTTTTACTTATATATAATTTTTGTGAGTATACTAAATTCAGTCATATTTTGCGCAAAATGTACGCATATTGAAAATCGACTCATGATTGGCTATATTGGCCCGCTCTGGTGTCTCCCATACAAAATCACCTATTTTTTGAAAATTTATGCATCTCCCACAACTTCCAAACGAACAATTAGAGAATATTATGATTTCGTCAGTTTTATTATCTTCAATAGCTGAAAAATACTCAGAAACCCGTAATATGTACTAATAAACTAAATTAGCTTTAATGATTTTTTTTATAAATCAGCAATCTTTTCCCTTAACCCAAAGAAAAAAATACCATCCCTGCTCTCAGCGAATACACCACAAACGACGTTTCGCACAAAGCAAAAGTGGAAATAACTTGAATTTAGGAAATGACAAGGAAATGTGAATGTTGGTGCGACTGGTTGCCGGCGGCGGCGGCGGCGGGTTAGAGTGGGAAGAGGGCGCGGACTAGGAACAGAAGTAGGCGGCTTCCAAGCAAAAAGTACTTGAAGAACAATTCTATGGCGTTTGGGAGAGTTTTCGCGGCACGATATTGGGTGCTGCCAAAAAGTTTAGAATTTGTTTTAAATATGTATGTATGTATGTGCGGCTGTATGTAGCATGTGCCACATAGAGTTTCGTGCTGCCACTGCGGCAATAAAATGAAAATTTTCGACACAACAATAAAATGTACTTAAAAAGTGTTTAGAGGTGGTGCTGTTGTTGTTTTTGTTGCTGTTGCTGCTATAGTTGTTGTTTTATAAATTTGGCTATAGATGTTGTTGTTGTTATTGTGTTGGTTGGTGGCGTAAAAACAACATCTTCACAATCATCAACTATGCTGCCACACAACACTACATTGCAATTGTTGTAAATGCACACACAGTCTGCATTTCAGCCACTCTGAAACACACACTTACACACACACACACACTCTGATTTTTGGAGAAAAACAAGACGTTAATGTGAAAAACAATACAAAACATAACAAGGACATTTTCAAATATAGTGACAAGTTACACGGGATACCCTACGAATGGTGGCAGTTGCTTATTGCGTTTAAGTTGTCAGTACTCTCGCTTAAGATGCCAACTCCGTGATGAGTTCAAATATCGTTTGATATTTGAGTTTAATATAACATACATATGTATGTGTGAAGAGTGCGCAATGGAGAGAAAAATGGGTCGATGAAAAAAAAGAAAATAATTTATCTTTGTAATCTTCAAATGAAATTAGTGAGAGTACATTTTAGTGAGGTCACACGTATTGACTTTGTCGAAAATAGTTTTTGCAAAACTTTTCAAAATATACTCAAATATTCAAAAACTTTCAAATGGAGGACGTTTTTGGGATTGTTAAATTACCTGACTCATCGCCTCATGTTGGGGTGTATATTACCTGAAAAATTAAAATTGAGATTGCTAATTAAAGTTTTGTACCCGATAACACAGTACCTAATTTTTCAACTTATTGATTTGGGACTCAATTCTGAGAACTGCACGTGAAAGTAACAAGAATTTTTGCTACGAATGTTTTAGCTCAAGGTGGATTTTAAACACTTTTTCTATATTTCAATGATTATTTCTCGGAACAAGGGAATAACTGTCTGAAGCAAAGTTGTAGATATTGAATAGTGAAAAAAGTGCATCCAGTGCCTTAAAAATCGCATGTAACTTGACAAAACGAATGATGTAGAACTTCTTCTTTTTGGAGCTACTTTCACGAGCAGTTCTCAGAAATGAGTCCCAAAATCATGTGTTGTACTGTGTAAATATCTTACTACGACACAATAACTTTTAACCTACAATTACTAGATCATGTTATACTTCCTTGCAATAAAAACAGATTAAGTTAATTTTTAATAAAGTTACATTTATGTTAAAATCTAGAAAATGTACTAAAAATCCTTCTTGAGAAAAAAAAAAATTCGCATGGCCATAAAATTATCAATGCAGAAAAGTTGACAAAACTAATGATGCAGAAATTCTAATTTTTGGGTCTACTTACACGCGCAATTCTCAAAGTTGAGTCCCAAAATCATGTGTTGTCAGTAAATTCGCTATTTCGTTAAAAGGAATGTTGGTGTGTCCATGAACCCAATATATGTTCAACATCCCCTTACTTTGATTTACTCCATATTTAATTAATCAACCAGAAATAGAGGAATTTCCTATGGTGACTAAAAGAATTGCAACGTAAACTTTAAGGAGATATACGAGCTTAGTCAAAAAATCAGTAAGAGGCGGCACAAGACAAGAGTCGTCATTACCCAAAAGCTGCAACAGTTGATCGACGTGGGTGGGCTGATATTAGCCACCACATTGTCCCCATCCAAGCAGCTCAACAAAAGTGGTTCCATAAGGAACTCAAATGCTTGAACATTATCAAGAAAACCCAATACCTTTGGCTCCTTAGGTAGCAGCCTTCCTAATTGGGCAGCATCTTTGACACCGAGTATGGACTAGTCATACTTTATCCACGTATCTGTTGTTGGCTTTTTAATGTCTAATTCTAAAAGCATTTAAGTCCTTTTTCTGATCTCGTTTTCTTTGCTATGTTAAGAGTTTTAATTAGGGAATTCACTTTCAGATTGAACTTATCAATTGTACTGCACATTTCCCTTAGGGAGTTTACAGCAGCAGCAATTTGGTCGCGGAACTTCGTCCCTATCACATTCTCTGTAGATTTAATAAAGCTATGGCCTGACAAGAAGTAAAGACCTCCATTTCCTAACAATAAAAGTCTCCCTAGTTGATAGGGCGATGTCAACGGCAGCATCCCTAATTCTATTCCTAAAAGACTGGATATTTCCCACTTTCCCACTAAACTCATAAATTGTATTACAGATACCCCCAAAGGAGTTTACAGCAGCAGCAATTTGGTCGCGAAACTTCAACTTATTTATTCTTCGTGGATTCGTACATGATTTTTGATTTTCCCTATCACATCCTCTGTAGATTTAATAAAGCTATGGTCTAAAAAGCTGTGAAGAATTAGAGACTCTCCATTTCCTAACAATAAAAGTCTCCCTAGTTGATAGGGCGATGTCAACGATAGCATCCCTGTTGCTATTCCTACAGGTCCGGTTATATCCCACTTTTCCATTGAATTCATCAATCACCTAAATAATTCTTCGTAGTTTCTATAGATTTGATAAAGCTATGGCTTGAAAAGAAATATTCCCCAGATACCCTGCGATCCCTAAAAACTGATGTGTACCTAGTTCCTAGGGTGATGTCAACAACAGTATCCCTGTTTCCCCTGTATATATTCATATAGGTCGGTATATACCGTATACCCCACATTGCATATAACATAATTCAAAACAGACTTACCTTTTCTGTTTATATCCCTGCTTGGCATCGCATTCTGGGACAAGGAGGCTCCTTTCGGAATCCGCATACGTTGTGAGCTCGTGTAAAGTCTCAGTTGGCGGGTCCGACTCTTGGTATTAAATGTAAACAGAAATCCCTTAATTTGTTTCCAGGAATATGGCAATGTTCCGACACCCAACAGAGAATGATATCCTTTTAGTCTGTCCAAAGGCTTCTTACTGTCCCTCACCAATTTTGGTTTACACCATTGCTTTTATTGCAGATTGACTATCCATTCAAAGTCTGATAATATTGATTCCACATTCTATAATGGCCTCCTTATGGCAGCATATGGCAGCAACAACAAAATATCGTCCATCAGTAGCCGCTCCAAAAGAATTATAAGCGCTTCGTTCTTTTACACTTCAAGTTTAGATGGCCTCCTTATTGCAGCAACAGCAGAATATCGTCCATCAGTAGCCGCACATACAAAAGAATTCCAAGCGCTTCGGTCTTTTTGACTTCAAGTTCAGATAATAGCTCTTTCGCCTGGTCCATCCAACGAAGTTTTGGTCGCCCCCTTCTGCGCCACCCATTGAGTTTATTGCCGAAGACTTTTCGTGTTCGGTCTATTTCAACTCGCTCGGCTATGTCGATGTTATTGTACAGTAGTGTGGGTCGAAAAAAAAAGTTGATATGGAAAAAACCCCCTACGATTAAAGATTATGCCATGGCAATTTTCGCCTTGGTTTAATTTTTTTGTATGGGACACTATTGTATAGCTCAACAGCTCATGGTTCATTCGGCGATGATTAATCCGCTTGTGTCATTACCCAGGTCATATCACCGGTACTTTAGTTTGGAGAAAGAATAATATTATATCACTCCATAGCAATAATACAGGTTCTTACCCTTTTAGACGAGTTCACCACATACAGGTAGTAGTTGTCATCCTTTAAACTCCAGAGTCTTTTGGCAACAATCCAGTGTTCTTGGACAAGAGCTACATACACACTCAGGCTTGTGAGAGTGGCAAGAAGTTTTGCCGCAGCTGCTACAGAGAGTGAACATTAATCCGCACCGCTCGTAGCCCTTTTTGCCGTTTTCTTACAGGCAATGAAGGGGTGACAGAATCATACAGCACCGAGGGGTTATCTCCATGTGGCGTTTTGATTCACCAACAGGCCAATGGCGAGCTTTACAGTCTCAATGCGTACTGTTATTCACACTGTATCGATTTGACGAAGTGAAAGTCCAGATCTCGAGACGATTTCCAGTCTGATGCCAGACCAAATTTACCAAAACTATTCACCGTGCTTTAGAGAAAATTGTCCGTCTTCTTATTTTTACATTCAAAAATGTTGACTCCCTTCGACCAGTTTACACAAATGAATGTGACCTGCTCTGTGCACAAAGTGCTGTCGGGTCAACTCAGACCATTATTGCCACTTAAGAGAAGGAATGAAGAGCGAGCCCTCTTACTTACTTACTTACTTACTTAAGTGACCCTTTAAAACTTATGAACGTTGTTCATAAATTTGAGGCCTGAAGTATTAAAGAATTCCACACGCTTCGGTCTTCTGCGTGCGTTCTCCAGTAAGTCCTACCAGATGGTGGCACGTCGCCCACCACATAGTCCTTCCAACGAAGTTTGGATCTCCCTGCTCTGCGCCGTCTTTCAGGTTGGCCTTCAAACACCTTTCCGCTGGGGTATTTACATCTTTCTTGGCAACATGTCCCATCTACGTCGATGTCGTGGTAAAGCTCAAACAGCTAATGGTTCATCCGATGGCGAAACTCGCCGTCGACCCAGATAGGAGATTTTTCAGAGTACTTTTCTCTCGAATACTCCCACGTTTTGTATGTCCATTGTCGTGAGCACCCACGATTCGGCAGAATACAACAGAACGGGTAATATTAACACCCGGTACATCTGTGTCTTCGTATCTCGAGATAAGGTAACACTATGCCCCGCATATTGTCTTGGCTGACATTATTTTTCTTGTTAACGGAAGATCCGAGGTAGGTAAACTCATCTACTACCTGAAAACTATTTTTTTTAACGTTGACGGTTCGTCCTATTGTTCGTCGAAATCATTATTTTTGTTTTGACCTTTTTGACCGCTAAATCCATTTTTGCTGACTCCTTTTCTAGCGATGAGAAAACTGCAGTAACATCCCGCAAATTTTGGCCAATGATGTCTATATCATCGGCATAGGCTAGTGGCATGTGGCTCTTGTGGAATATGGTGACAGACATGTTGACACCAGCGTTTCTCATCACCCTCTCCATAACTATATTAAATAGTGTACAGGACAAGTTATCGCCCCGCCTGAGACCTCTTTCCGTGTTGAATGGTTCCGAGCGATCCTTATCAATCTTAACCGAGGATTTGGTGTTTTTCAAGGTACATTTGCAAAGTCGAATTAGTTTTGCAGGAATTCCTGATTCAGGCATGGCGTCATATAGCATATTCCTTATCAGAGAGTCGAAGGCAGCTTTGTAGTCGACAAAGAGGTGGTAGGTGTCAATCTGCTTTTCATGAGTTTTTCCAGAATTTGTCGTAAGGTGAATATTTGATCCGTCGTTCATTACCAGATCTAAAGCCGCACTGATATGGTCCAATTAGTTTTTCTACAATTGGCTTTAGACGTTCACACAATATGCTCGAAAGGACTTTGTATGCAACTGGTAATAGGCATATTCCACGGTAGTTCTTACACTCACTACTATCTTCTTTCTTGTATATGGGACATAACGGATTAAGACTTTAATCCTCGGCATGCTCTCCTCTAGCCAAATGTTCGCCATTAACTGATCCATACTCCTAATCAGATCCTCCCCACATGCCTTAAACAATTCAGGAGCGAGACCATCGGCTCCAGCCGCTTCTTAATCTTATTATCATAGGCTGACAAGCTAAGGGGGTCACCCGACTTCCCATACTTTTATCGATACATTCTGAACTCATGAGAAGGTTGCAGTAAATTCTATTACACTCATATATTTATCAGCGGCCTATATAAGCAAAATGTTAAAAATAGTTCGGTCGTACTTTCTGAAACTCTCCGCATCAATATCTTTTTAATAAAGTCAAAGAGATATGCAAATTTGCCTATCTCCACTGAAAACTTAGCAATCTTCAGTGTCTTACCACAGACCGTATTAGGGGGTATGATATATAGCCTCTCTTGACCGCCAATAACTTTCCTGAAATTTTAGCTATTTTATTAATTTTTCTCTTCAAAATTTGTTTGACGCCTTCACTTCGTAAATTCAAACAACTTCTTAAACTATTCGATCCGGTTTAACCTTTTTGCATAATAGGCAAATTCCCTTTTGTTGTTTTTGTTCCACCCGCAGTCTGCCTCACTATGATCTGTAGCGTACCAGAGATGACATTAAGCGACAAATGATAAAAGTGGCAAAAATCATTCCTACTCCATTGTTGTTACCTTTAAATATGGAACAACAAAAGCCATTACTCGTACTTACTTACGTCCTTTCAGTTGCCGCACTCAATGAACACGGGCGAGGGGAGTGTTGCGGAGCAGCGGTGTTTAGGATGTCAAAAAGAAAAGTTTCCTTTTGTTGGAGCCGTGATTTTTATGAGTTAAAATATTGTTAAAACAAGTTTGCACAACTTCTACTGTACTCCAGGGGTAGCAATGCAAGTTGCACTTGTACTTATTGTTTCCAGTGGGTGCCGCCAAGGCGATCATCACAATGACGATGACGATGCAGCTGACGATGATGATGACGATGGCGTTGGCGTTGGTGTTGGCGACATTTGCATGCCACACAATTAATGTTCTCATAAAATTGGTTACACAATACAAAACATCACTAATGTTTTGCGAAAAAAAAAACTGAAAAAACTTTTTTTCCACCCTTCACAGTGTTTTATTATTGAAATGGGTGGCACAGGCTACGTTTTGCCGTGGACTCTTAACTGACTACATAGTGAGGGGAAACATTGCCTTGAGCCCATATATGTAGTTTAGCAGTTGCGGGTGTACATGAAATTGCAATCACTTACCGCGTACCCAGACATAACTTTTGCCATCAACTCTACCTACGACAATTCAGCAAAAGACCTTTGCTAAAATAGTTTCCTCGTTTCCACGATGTTGCCCCAAGCCGGACGAAGAGGCAGGGTAAACAGCGATGGGTTTGGTTGGTGTCAAAGTGCTGGGAGACTTTGGATGAGTGCAGCCACTTGTAAAAGTGACATTAGTTTCCGTTTCCTATTTGTTACACGAAATTCAGTTGCGACCCGGCCCCGTTTCTCTGTGTCGTGCGACACAGGTTTCTTGATGATTGTTTTGGCCATAAATTAGGGACGACGACAAAGTTTTTCGGTGAATAACGAAAAACGACAAATAAACTGATTTTGTGGGACAACAACATTGAAATAAGTAAAAAAAAACAAGAAGAAATGTTGATGGCAACATTAGCATTATGTCGACGGACAGAAAGTGTGGCAGCTATATGTAAGTTGGTGTGTGTGTGTAAGTACAACACTACTAACTAAGCAGGCCGAGGTAAAAGTTAGTGTTATAAGTTGTTTTGATAATATTTAGTATTGCTAAAAATCGACGTTGTTTTAAAGTACGAAAATTAGGACAAACACTTAAGTAACACTTGAAGTGATTTTACGCCATTTGACACCAGATTAAAAAGATGGAAGTATCAAAATACTCCCTTATTTTGACTAACGTATAGCGCACTTCGTCAAGTTTACGGTGTGCATAATTGACCATCGGACCGCAATACTATGCATCGATTCATGGCCATATATCCATTTTTGATACTATTCATTCGAATCGAGCATGTGCGGTGAGTACAGAAGCAGCCATCGCCACTGTAGACTTGAGTGAGACACGAATTTGTCGATCCGACGACGTTCTCAGCAACTCGATCTCTGTCGGTCATCTACTTGGTAAGATTTAAGGACTATCAATTGCTTCATTTATTCAGTGAATTGGCGGATCATAAGTTTGAGGATGAACCGGATTATTATCGTCAAATCCAGCGACATTTTTGACTTTAGGCACATTTTTTTTGACTTTACGGTTATGTAAACAAAATTGTCGTTTTTGGCGGGTGCACAATCCTATATATTCCAATAAAAATCAGTATTTGGTGCAGTTTACTATTAGCACCAAGGCCATCAGTCCTTAAATGAGATTTAGTGACCGGTGCCAACATATCCTTGCCGTAAATAATTCGTGATTTTAATACCCTCACCCTACGGGTAGGAGAACGTATATCATTGGATACGTCCCAAAAGTGTAATACATAGAAACATTCTTTGAACCAAATTCGTCTCATGAATATTAAAGTCGTTTGAGCCATGTCCGTCTGTCTGTCCGGCTGGTACGCACGATAATTTCGACAAACGCTAGCAAATGTTTTGCAACTTTCCACGAGTAAATATTTCTCCAAAACTACTCACGGCATTTGCAAAAAGGGAACATGGACACGTGCTCTATGGGTCCTCCCATACAAATGTACCACTCCGCCCACTTTAGAAACCGATTAATAATTATAACACCAAACGCGAACCCAAATTCCGTATTTAGTAAAGTTAAAGCAGGATAAAGTTTTGGAGAAAAAATTAGGAAGTCTAGCTACATCCCTTCTGGTACCTCCCATACAAATGTACTAATCCGACCACTATAGAAATCGAGTAATAATATCAAAAATAGAAAATTTTATGTTTTACTGAGGGTGAGTGTATATGTAAGTCGGGTTTCCCGACATAAACTGGATCATACCTCATGTCGTTGCATATCATTTGGAGAAGAAATGGTTCCACGGCAAAAAATGCCATATAGTTAGGCCGAAAACCATCGATTTGTTGAGCAAACATTTCGTAATTATCTCAAGCAATGGACCTGTGAATTGGCCACCTAGTTCGTGAGATTTGACACCTATGGACAACTTTTTGTGGGGGTACATCAAATTTCTGCTCTATGCTGTTAAAACAGCATCGATTGATCATTTGGAACCCAACACTGCGAAGTTGCTGTCGACGAAGTTGCTGGCGTGCCCCCCACCGCATTCGTCTTTTAATAATATCAGAGAGTGAAAGTTGCGAGACTGACTACGATAATGTCAGAGAATTAGAGTTGCGAGATTAGGGCATTATTTCATTTTCGAAATTTGGGGCTTTATTTCATACCGAAATAAGGCCCCAAAACAAAAATGAAATAATGTCCCAAAAAAATGAAATAAAACCGCAAATTTCACTGTTGTTGTTTTCTGAACAAATTTTTGGGGATTTATTTCATTTTTGTTTTGGGGCCTTATTTCTTGGGGTATTATTTCATAGAGCCGAGTCTTCCAACCTCTACGCCAAGGCTGGTCCCATATACCCAAAGAAATTGTACAAAATTGTACCCACATAGCGTTAATAAGGCGCAGTCGTGGTCACCATAAGCTCGAAATTATTCTTTTACATTAAATGCCAAGAAATTTGTGAGCATCTTCTTCTTGCTTTTTTAGTTGCCGCACGAAGAAAATAAGCGCTTCGGTCTCTTGCACTCCGTGAATATTTCGTCATACCTGGTTTAGATAACAGCAGTTTCACATGGTCCATCCTACGAAGTTTTGGTCGCTTCCTCCTGCGCAGCCCATCGAGTTTATGGTTGAAGACTTTTCGAGTTAAAGCATTTTCATCCTTTCGTACAACATGTCCCAGTCAGCTCGTTCGGACTTTTCAGATGTGCTTGACTACCTCGATGTCGTTATACACAGTTCATGGTTCATACGACGTCGGTACTCAATGCTAACGGTGATAAGTCAAAATATTTTGCCTAGTATTTTTCTCTCGAAGACTACTATATCTATATATATAAAAGGCTTGGGTGACTGACTGATCAGTCCCCAGCCCAAACGGCTAAAGCTAGAACCGTGAAATTTAGAATGTGGGTTTCTTTTATGACGTAGGCGCGCACTAAGAAGGGATTTTTGAAAATTCGTACTGCAAGGGGGTAAAATGGGCGTGGCACCGCCCCATACAACTGGAATTTTAAAATGACTGTATCTTTTAAACCGTTATAGGTACGAAGTCGAGATTTGGTACGTATATCGGTCGTATAAGAAAAAATAATTTTTGTTTATAGAAAGTGGGCGGTGCCACGCCCCTTATTGACAAATTGTTATACTGGCTAAATGAATGGACCGATTGTAATGAAATTTTTACTGTGAGGTACTGTCCGCAGGGCCTCTATCATAGGCTAAATGAAAACAAAATTAGACAAAGGGGCGTGGCACCGCCCACACAAACCTAAATTTCAATCGGTCATATCTCAATAGCCATTAGAGGTATAAAGATGAGATTTGCTACAAATGTTACTGATACAAAGAGAAATACGTTTGGCTGGAAAATGGGCGGTGCCACGCCCCTTTTGAAAAAATCGTTTTCTGAGCAAAATAAATGGACCGATTGCAGTGAAATTTTAACTGTGTGGTACTATCGGCAGGGCCTCTACCATAGGCTACATAAAAAACATAATTAGAATAAGGGGCGTGGCACCGCCCAGATAAACCGAAATTTGAGTTAGTCATATATCCCGAGCCATTAGGTATATGAAGGTGTGATTTGCTACATTTGTTACAGGTATAAGAAGGATTAGGTCTTGCTGGAAAATGGGCGGTATCACGCCCCTTATTGAAAAATTGTTATACTGGCCAAATAAATGGAACGATTATAATGAAATTTTCAATGTGAGGTACTGTCCACAGGGCCTCTATCATAGGCTACATGAAAAAAAAATAGACAAAGGGATGGCGGATAACAAGGGCGTAGCCAGGATCTAATGTAGGGGGGGGCAGTCGGTTTTACATTTCATGTTAATAGTTTGTTTACAAAAAAACAATTAAAACAAAGTACCTAACGAAAAATCAATACACATTGTTTTGACAATATTGTATTAAACAAAGGTAGACCAGGCTAAATTTGTAAAAAAAAAAATTTTAGGTCGTCGAATTTCAAGAAAAAAAATATTTTTATTCTTTTTTTTTTTTTTTACATATACAATTTTAGGCCGCAATTCTTGAGCAATTTTAAATTTTTTTTTAAAACTGTGCACAGAATAACCGTTTTTTAATTCTGAATTTCTCATGGTTATTTTTTTTAAATGTGTCAAAGTTGATGAAAATAAAAATAATTTTTGACTTTAATTTCAAATATTTTTTGGAGTTTATGGGCTCAAATCGATTTTCGCAGACCATAGTTAGATTTTCGGATATGCCGTCTTCGACAAAGTTGTTTTAAAAAAGTCTTGCTTATCAGAAATCCCAACTATAGCTTGGCGAAAATCTATTCAACCCCTTAAACACCATTCAAAGTAAAAAAACTTTAAATAAAATTCTATACGAAACCGTCATTGTAACTCAAAAATTTAATGATGCAGCACAATTCCGAATAAGGTTAAAACCGTCGAGTCCGATCTTGTCTATTTTTCGACTACCATAGTGTTCTTATTCACAGAATGTTATCTACAAATCCAAAGAACTAATTAATTTAGTCTCATGTCTTGTTAAAAGAATCGATTGCTTTTTTTTTAAATATTTTTAATGTGTTCGTTCAATTGGCTGCATCCGGCTCGCATCGAAGTACCTCATTCTGTCACTCCAATTTCTCAAGACCTTGTTAATGCCTTCGGGCTGTAGCTCACGGATTGCTTTGATGATATTGGATCGCTTCTGGATTAAAATAAACTATAGAACACGCGACTACCATGCGGGAGATCGCAGGTTCAAACCTGGCTCCAGTCATCTTAAAAAAATTGTTCTTTCATTGTCGGCTCCCCTCGAATTTTGTTGACAGCAACTTCGCAGTATTAAGTGTCTAGTAAGAGCTTCTCAAACAGTGACGTTCGCATTCGTCGATAAACAAGTAGGTGCCGTTAGTTGTGAATCTAAAAATTGAAAGCGTGTTAATTCACAACAACGCGAGAAGCTATCCCATACCTCATTCATGGGGTGCAAAGGGAAATTAAGTAAGTAGTAGTATAATTTTAAAATTAACTTGTATTTGGTCCACCTTATATATCATTTGACACAAGAAAAAGTGTACAGTTAAAGGAAAAACGTTGGGCCTTAAGTATCTGAAAAGCGAATTCAATTCTGGAAAAGTGTCAGTCTGTCTGAGCGGCTGGCTGGTGTGGAGGAGAACTTGAGTAAACTTTAATGACCCTTTTAAAGTTTTAACAGTTTTATTAATTTTCAAAATTTGGTTTTTACTTCCTAAATAAAAACATAACTTCCTAATGAAAAACTGGAAGATATTTGAATTTGGTACATTTACATACATACCAAGTACCTTTCTTGCAATTGCACTAAATACAGTTAAAATTTTGCACAATCTAATCAGTTATGGAACGTTAACTTACGAATAAAAAAGAGCCTCGCTCTACGTACTAGTACTTCCAATACAAGGTAGTCTTAATGTTCACAATAATTTCAAGGAGGAACTCTTAATATTTTGTGAATTCATTAACACTTTCTAAACTGTAACCATTTCTACAGCTTTGATACATGGCTGTAAACGTCTGGCCAACAGTTACCACTGCACAAGCAGAACAATAACAATACATAAATACTTTTAGTTAAAAATCAGTTAATTTCATTGAATCCGAGTTAAAAAATATCCACTACAATTTTTGAGAGTGAACATATGGTAAAATTTTTTATTAGTCAGTTAACCTTTTGTAAAATTTCTGTACTATTTTATTTTAATTTTCATATTTTCTAGGATTTTGGCCAATTTTTCAAGCTGTAGGGGGGGGCAGATGCCCCCTCTGGGAAATAAGCGGTGCCACGCCCCTTCTGGTTAAACTGTTTGTCAGTCATATTAATAGAAATTTTCATTATCTATATATTTGAAATTGCTTACTGGGTGTAAATAGCTAGATGAAATTTGGTGTGGTTGTTCCCCTTTTCAAATAATAGTCAGCTAAGAATGGATTTTTTAGCGGTATCGCAGAAATTGATATGAACATGCTCGCTATCGAAGTGAATTGAAGGTTTTTGTGATATCCGATATTTCTGGGTAAAAAAATCGAAAAAGAGATAAAAATTTTACTTTCGCTCAGACCAAACGGCTAATGTTATAATCATGATAATTTTTATGGGCTGGCTGCCTGTGGAATTAGAACGAAGTAAGGACGGTTTTCGAAATTCGTACCTTTAAGGAGTAAAAATGCAGAAAGTGATAGACTGGTACTAAACGGCTAAAGGCACAGTCTCTAAAATTGAAGTGAATATTTTAGATGTGTGATGTGCAATAATTTTTTGATATTCTGATACTATGGTTCAGACCAACTGCCTAAAGGTAAAGTTACGAAAATGTAAATAGAATTGCTGCCTATAGAATTAGAGAGCCAACAGAAGAAGTTGTAGAAATTCGAACATTTAGGCGAAAACAGGCAGAAAAGGGATGAAAAAGGTACCATCACCCAAATCAAAAGGCTAAATCTATAATCGTATATGATGATGATTCCTAGTCCTAGTCCTAGAGTGAGTACCAGTCCATTTAAGATGTGCGTTACGAATGTATCTTTTGAAATTCGTACTTTTAGGTATAATAAGGTACTAAAGCGGTACAATCACTTAAACTAATTGAATAAAGCTACAATCACATAAATGGGGTGTTTGTTCGTCTTATGATGATTTTACCTGTATTGCTTAAATTCATAAGAAGATTCATTGTAAGTATGGGTGAAGCAACGCGAGCCGGGAAAGCTAGTGTATATATAAAAGGCTTAGGTGACTGACTGATCACTCCCCAGCCCAAACGGCTAAAGCTACAACTTTGAAATTTGGAATGTAAGTTCCTTGTAGGATGTAGGCGCGCACTAAGAAGGGATTTTCGGAAATTCGAAAGGCAACGGGGTAAAAAGGCGCTGAACCGTCCAATACATCTTGAAAATTGAAGTGGCTCTATCTCATAAACCTTTAAAGGTACGATGTCAACATTTGATACATAAGTGGGTCGTACAAGAACTATTTCTTTTTTATGGAAAGAGGGCGGTGCCACGCCCTTTAAAAAAGCATTGTATAGGCCAAATAAATGGACCGATCGCAAAGAAATTTTCACAGTTGCGTACTATCCGCAGAGCCTCTATCATAGGCTATATGAAAAAATTATTAGAAAAATGGGCGTGCCACCGTTAGGTTTATGAAGAATAGATTTGGTACAACGACAATTACGTCTTGCTGGGAAATGGGCAGTGTCACGACCCTTTTGAATAAATCGTTATATCGGTCATATTAATAGACCGATTGTAATAATATTTTCACAGTTTCTATCATATTTGTTCCTTCCGTGACGTATGTGAGGGATAAGAAAACAATAAAGGGATGAAACTTGTACTATCGGCCAGAACCAATGACAATAAGCAGAATCACGAAAATAAGGGTGAATGGTTATTTTATAGAATAGTTGTGCGATACCAAGGGATTTTTCGAAATTCATACTTTAAGGCGTAAAATAGGCAAAAAAGTTATAAAAATGATACATTACCGAGACAAATGGGCATGAATTAAAAAACTACGCCAAGTACTTTTTTCAAAATTTGGACATTTAGGGGCAAAATGGCCAAACAAGGGATAAAACTAGTAACTGGAAACCCATCTTCTAATGGTAGAATGGCGAAAATTGGGATAAATACTTAGTTTGTAGAATAGTTGAGCGATACGAATAGATTTTTCGAAATCCGTACATTTATGTCTAAAAAGGTAAAGGTACCTTTGTATGGGTGTATGTTAAACGTGTGAAGTAATTTGGCGCAAAGAATAGATTTTTTTAAATTTGGACATTTATGCAAAGGCATAACTTCCAACACCACCGAGACTAGACAACTAAAGCTTAATAAATTAATATTAGTCAGGTATAATCAAATAAATTTGTAATGTTTACATTTTAACTGTATTGCTTTTAAACTTAAGAAAATTTTTTGTTAGTAGCGGCTGAGCAACGCGAGCCTGGAAAGCTAGTCGGAATATATTTATCCGATTATGTCATTACCCAGGACTCTGCGCTATAAAGCTGACTAGGTAGGATCTATGTCTATTCGTCGAGAGAAGGTTTGTTATTAAATCGTTTGCTTTTCACATAGTAGCTGCGGTTTTCAATTGATACTCGTCTCTTGATTTCCAAGATGACATTATTGTTTTTGTTTACGGCGGAGCTTAGGTAGATAAAATCATCTATTACCTAAAAATTATGGTTGTCAACGTTCACGCACCGTCCAAAACAAATAGACTTTTTGTATGTTGAAACAAATAACTTGGACTTGTCCACATTTACCATCAGACCCCAGATCTTAGTGTCGGTCAGTGTCATCCCGCAAAGTCGCATTAGCTTCGTGGGGAAACCAAACTCAGCCAAATCATCTAACAATTTCTGTCATATCGGACTGTCGAATACAGCTTTGTAGTCGATGATCAGATGGAAGGTGTCGATCTGCATTTCTTGGGTCTTCTCCAAGATTTGTCATAGTGTGAATATCTAGTCGGTCGCGGATTTACCGGTTCTAAAGCCACACTGTCCAATCAGGTTCGTCAGAATGGGCTTTAGTCTTTCACATATCACTCTAGGCAGGACCTTGCATGCCATGAGCAAAAGCCTGTCCCGCGATATTTGGTGCACACATTAGACGCCTTTCTTAAGCTCAGGACATAAAACACTACTCAGACTCCAATCATCAGGCATGCATTCTTTAAGTCGAATCGTGTTTATGAGCTAGTGCCAGCTCATCGCCGCCGTTCTCAAAATGCAATGCCAGCAGTTAACCGGCAGCCGCAGCATTATTGCTTGTAAGTCGTGAAATTGACGTGTTCATCATGTTTTGGCTCGGTGGTGAACAATCTTCTCCGTCGTTGATAATTGGTCGTGATTTCATTAAGCTCCATCACCGCACGCGTCGCCATTGGCTGCTGATTTGCTTTGTATGCAGCATCCATTTCCTTAGACATTTCGCGACATTCATCATCGTAACAGGGCCTGTCTGAGCGTGGTTTTTCATAACCCAGTACGGTTGTTGCGGCAGTGGTCATATAATTCGCAATATGCTGCCACTGTGTGTCGGGAACATCAGATATATGGGGGTTTTGTTTAAAGTAACTCAGAGAGTTGGTTGGAGAAGGCATTGGCTACCTCGGTGGTATGTAGCTTTGTGATGTCTAGCTTCCTTTACGTTTGGTTGTGAGTGTTTGGCAGCAACTCGATTGTGAATCTAGTTTATATTTCTACCACGTATCACATGCACTTCCATAATGCTTTTGACACAATTCTGACATCGATTATCACGTTATAATTTTGTTTTCTTGTCTTGCAGACAAGATTGTCGGCTCCCCTAGAATGTTGTCGGCAGCAACTTTGGAGTATTAGAGTCGAGTCAATCGGCATGTCTAGTAAGAGCTTCTAAAGTAGTGACGTTCGCATTCGTCGATAAACAAGCAGGTGCCGTTAGTTGTGAATCTAAAAATAGAAAGCGTGTTAATTCACAACAACGTCAGAAGATATCCCATACCTCATTCATAGGGTGTAAAGGGAAATTAAGTTTTTTTTTGTGTCTTGCAGACTATGAACCCACATCCGAATTCACATTAGCATGGAAGCTGTAGAAGATGTCGCAATTCTTTCTACGTGCGCATCACTGTCCCGTTCACCGCATTAACTGTATGACGGTGATGTCATCCTTATATTTGACGAGGGCATTCGCCAGACGGATAAAGGCACCAACTCTGTAAACAGTTCGGACATTCCAGTTGCACCTCCTTAAATTATGGTCCTTATGACATTTATGAGCTAAAAAACTTGGTCATTTCATTGAATTAGTTGTGTTTTATATTAAAAAAAAACAAAAGATCTATGCGTCCCTCAATTTGTATAGCCAAAAGACTAAATTTCTGAGTGTTCCACCAAAACTGGACCGCATTTTGAAGAGCTCAACATAGCCGGAGTCTACGTTAAAAATTAGAATATTGTTTTGCGTAAAACCTTTACGAAATTTCCAAGGTCTTATTCATAAATTACTAATTTAATTTACAGCAATTATTTAAGCTTTCACTTCTTCCACCTGTTCAATGTTTCCAATATTTAAAAAGCTTTTTTTAGTGGAAATTTTCAGGCAGTTGTTTTTATTAAATCTATAAATAAAATTCATATTGAAGTTATAAAAAAAATATGTATTTGTTATACATATGTATGTATGTATTTACTCTAATCCTTTTTGTATGTTATGTTTTGTATCTCTGTTTGCTTTTGCTTCGACCACAAAGAAATATTAAGTATTTTCATTTAAAAACATGACTTTAAAAGCATTGTACACATTAGTATTCCTTGTAGTTTTCTGCATTGTATAACAAATTCTTTAAAATAAACAAAATGTATTCAATTAAATTTAATTCTATAATAACAATTGTCTTCCACCCTCTCGTTATACCTGCAATTCTGGGTTGATGTTAAACTCTGGAGAATTGTGCAGGAAATGTTTTTCACATTTCTATCGATTTAAAACTATTTAAAAATGTACTTGAACTTTGACATGATGTCATTATTCCTTATTGTGCACAAACTCTGCATGAAGTTGTAGTTCTAAATAATGCTATTCTTGTTGTAGTTGTCGTTGTTGCAATTGTTGTGTTTGATGATGATGATAATGTCCTGCTGTTGCTGCTGCTGTTGTCAATGTTGTTGCTCCTGTTGTTGCCAGTGTCCTGCAGTCAGTTACACATTTGTGCTTTCAACAGGAACACCACCATTGTCCCCTAGACCTCTTACCATCGGCATTATCCCACTCACCGGGTGAGGAACATCGTCAAACAAACAACTCCAGCGAAAGCTGCAACAAAAGGCATAGGAAGGAGAATAGTAAAATAAGTAACAACATCTTTGCTGTGTCTTCTCTGGCGTTTGTGCTTTCTAACAAAGTTTTTCAACCGGAAACGGATGCTGGGATAAAAACTTAAGGTTTTTTGTTTTTGAATGGAAATAAATTTCACCAGGAGTGCAAGAAACACAGTGAGCACAGAAATATGTAGAGGCAAAATAGAAAAAACACTGAAACGGAAAAATAAATTTTAAATACGCATATATAGAAAAATAAATGTATGTGTTCGTGTGTGGGTTGAGTTGTGTTTATGGTAGGGTGGATCGATATATGTTCAAAGACTAAATGCCTACAATGGGTAACTTCTCCCTGGAAAATATAGAAAGATTAAACTGAAAACCAGTTAAATCAAATAATATAATAAAATAAAAATATAAAAATTTTAAAATATAAAAATATAAAATTATAAAAATATAAAAATATCTTTATATATAAAATTCTAACGTACGTGTGTTGTGTCTGAACTCCTCCTAAACGACTGGATCGATTTGCATAAATTTTTTTGTATGCGTTTGGGTGGCGCCCCGGATGGTTTAGATTTACAATTCGGTCCAATTGGAAAAAGGGGCGTGGCAACGCCCATACAACTTGAAAATCAAAAGGACTATATCTCATGAACTATCAGAGGTATGAAGATGAAATTTGGTATATATGTTGTTGAAGCAGTTTTAATTTCAACCAAGGTTGAAGTGGGCGGTTCCACGCCCCCTTTTCAAAAATCGCTCTAACGGCTTTTCTAATAGACCGATTGATACGAAAATTTTACCAAGTGGTACTGTTGACCTGTTGATAATCCCTGGCTATAATAGGCTGTGATTGAATAAAGGGGCGTGGCACCGCCCATACAACTTGAAAATCAAAAGGGCTATATCTCATGAACTATCAGAGGTATGAAGATGAGATTTGGTATATATGTTGTTGGAGCCGTATTAATTTCAACCTGGCTATAATAGGCTGTGATTGAATAAAGGGGCGTGGCACCGCCCATACAACTTGAAAATCAAAAGGGCTGTATCTCATGAACTATCAGAGGTATGAAGGTGAGATTTGGTATATATGTTGTTGAAGCAGTAATAATTTCAGCCAAGGTGGAAGTGGGCGGTGCCACGCCCCCTTTTCAAAAATCGCTCTAACGGCTTTTCTAATAGACCGATTGATACGAAAATTTTACCAAGTGGTACTGTTGACCTGTTGATAGTCCCTGGCTATAATAGGCTATGATTGAATAAAGGGGCGTGGCACCGCCCATACAACTTGAAAATCAAAAGGGCTATATTTCATGAACTATCAGAGGTATGAAGATGAGATTTGGAATATATGTTGTTGGAGCCGTATTAATTTCAACCCTTTTAAAAAATCGATTTGCAGGCTTTTCCAATAGACAGATTGATACGAAAATTTTACCAAGTGGTACAGTTGACCTGTAGATAGTCCCTGGCTGTATTTGGTTGTGATTGGATAAAGGGGCGTGGCACCGCCCATACAACTTGAAAATAAAAAGGGCTATATCTCATGAACTATCAGGGGTATGAAGATGCGATTTGGTATATATGTTGTTGGATCAGTATTAATTACTGCCAGGTAGGAAGAAGGCGGTGCCTCGCCCCTTTTTCAAAAATCTCTCTGACGGCTTTTATAATAGACTGATTTATAACATAATTTTAGAAAGTGGTACTGATGACCTGTTGTTAGTCTCTGGCTGTACTTAGTTGTGATTGGATAAAGGAGCGTGGCACCGCCCATACAGTTTGAAAATCAAAAGGGCTATATCTCACGAACTATCAGAGGTATGAAGATGAGATTTGGTATATATGTTGTTGGAGCAGTATTAATTGGTGCCAGGTAGGAAGAAGGCGACGCCTCGCCCCTTTTTAAAAAATCTCTCTGACGGCTTTTATAATAGACTGATTTATAAGATAATTTTAGAAAGAGGTACTGATGACCTGTTGTTAGTCTCAGGCTGTACTTAGTTGTGATTGGATAAAGCAGAGTGGCACCGCCAATACAACTTGAAAGTAAAAAAGGCTATATCTCATGAACTATCAGCGCTATGAAGATGTAATTTGTTACATATGTTATTGTTGCAGAATGAATTACAGTAAGGGTGGTAGTGGGCTGTGTTACACCCCTTTTAAAATAAGTAGTTATAACTTTCAAAATTCCACAGTATATTGCAGTTCGCCCAGAGATATGAATAGTAAGGTGGGCCAATTTTTTTATTCGCAAAGATCGTAACCAAAATCGGAATCTACGATGAATTGTTAGAAAATTTCACCAATAAAATTTGTGTCTAAAATCAATTCCTAGTTCGCGTTGGGAAGCAGGAAGATTTCAGATAGAGATTTTTTGTTTTTAAATGAACACGAACACAATGAACAACAAACTAAATGAAGTATTACAGAAGCAAATTTATGTATTGGGTTAAAAGTTATAGCCTTCGAGTGTTGGCATACAGAAAACAATGTCAAAAATATACCATTCTCTTCGTCTTGGTCTCCAAGCATCGGAAAAGTAGGTACAAAGGTCTGAAGGCTTCAATAGTTGCTCATTGTTAAAAAAAATATGTCTACCTGAAATCTTCATGCTTCTCACCGCGAACTAGGAATTGATTTTATACATATTGTTTCTTAGTGAAATTTTCTAAGAATTCATCGTAGATTCCGATATTGGTATACGATTACCACGTTTTTTTCGACGCGAAAAAATTGATCTGCCCTAATGAACAGGCTATTTGGAACTTAATAAGTAAAAAGTGCCGAGGCTCTGCCCACGCACTTCAATATGTAACCTTTTAACTGTATCAAATAATGGTCCGTACACCAGTTACTTTTCATTAACATTTCAGGAGAGCGAATCGGTAATAAATCATACAGATAGAAAAAAAACCAATATTCATTGAAGTTATACAGGAAAACACCTTTTGTTTTATTGGGACACAATTTAATTCAATATATAGTAAGTATTCGGGTATGGTCTTGGTCCGTATGAGAAGAAGACATGGCAAAGGAGGTATTTATGGCTAAAGGCATGAAGCTTCAACCGAAATTTTCATTTGCGGTCAATAGGAGGAGAAGGCATAACAAAAGTGATTTTTCGCCCAAAGACATATTTAGTATACAAACGGTTCCCGCTACTACAGATAAATATAAAAATTGAATTTTGATTTTTAGAGGAATTCCTGTTTCCGATTTGTGAAAGAAGTGTTTTCTCCCTATTATATATATATATTTTGAATTTAAAAATATAAAACTTAATTAGTTAACTTCCATGTTAAGGAGTTACTTGAAATTAGTTACATAATTTAATAAACTCAACATATTATTTTCGAGCTTAAGTACCGTTTTAAAGTACTTTGTAGACCTAAATGTGAAATATATTACAAGTTAGTATGCAATAGCGAAGCATTGCCGGGCCCACTAGTAAATATATAAAAACATAAAAATATAAAAATATAAAAATATAACAAAATTATAAAAATATACAAATATATAAATATAAAAATATAAAAATATAACAATATAACAATATCGCTTAATTTAGCTTACCGAAATTATGACGATTGCGTCGACTAGTATAATATTGCTTAAATTCGTCCACCCTACTTTAAACACTTATCCTCATGCAAATATTATAAAGTTCATATAACTAGATTTTTGCCAAAAAATTCATTTGTTAAAGTGAATGTTATATAATCTGTGTGGTCAACACATCGAAGAAAAGAAAATAAATTAAAAATTTAATATTTTATAGACACACACAATATAGATATAGACAGATATATTGTATGAACATACAGCCATATAAAATATATGAATATAAATGTACATACGTATGTGTATATTATAAATAAATTGATAAAGATTTACACGTAGAACATAATAAATTATTTGCATTTTCATTTTATAAGATTTAAGATTTTATCTTAAAAGTACTGGATTTACAGGAATCATTTTTTAATGTAATTTGTTTTCATTACACATAAGCCAGAGAAAGGGGCGGGTCGAGAGAATGAGAAAGAGATAGAGTTGAAAGGTTTTGTTAAAGGGAGTGTTAGAAATTTAATGAAATGTGTTAATAATTTATGAAATCAGGTTAAAAGTTTATATTGACACTTATTTATTATTAAACTTTTGCAATAGTTAAAAATTGCCAATAAAATATATATAATTTAAGGTTTGCGAGTTATGTTTGGTGACAGCTGGTACAGGAGATGATGTCGTTACGTCGTTTACTAGAGTTTTATCGTCTTTGCCCTTTGTCGTTACTTTGACTTCACCATTGCAAGCCATAAAGGGGAAAAGTTTTACAAAGCCAATGTCAAACATATGAGTCAAAGATGTAAAGTTATTCTCAAAGAAGAGCACATGTCAGCGGAGTACAAATGAATGAAAGCTCTTGTTTTTTGTATCTTATAAAAAAAATCCACCGATATTTGGGTCAGTAACCAAAGGGTTGCATTTTTGGTTAATACTTTAATTTAAGCAAATTTCCAAATTTATTTTTAGTTCTACAGTTTTAAGTGAATTTTTTACAACCCTATTTGTTTGACTAAGCAACTTTCCCCAAATTGATTGTCATCATTTCCATTTACTACACCCTTTGTGGTATCTTAATTGCTTCTTAGTACAATCTATAATAAATTTCAATTCCATATAGTGGATAACTCTTTACAAGTCTATTTTACAAAAAGATAAAATGAATTATTGTTAAACAAAATCAAAAAGTTTAATTTTCAGCCTTTAATCGAGAAAAAGACGATAAAAACTAATAGGGGGAGAGCAAAAAAACTGAAAACAAAATTAAATTGTAATAATTTATTATAATATTCCATAAACTGCTGAGAAGAAGAGAAAAAATGCCATTGCTGCAGGGAATTCTTTGTACGTTGTCAAAGATAAAATTCATTAAATTTGCAGTTTTTTCTTGCTGTTATAGGCTCACTCCTATTGCAGCCATGCTGTGCCCTACAATGGGACTGCAATGCCATGATGACAGGCACCGTGTAGAGGGTGCAGTAATTCAAGGCAAAATATGAAACGCTGCAAATGTACGTTAATGATGATGATATAGTTTTGTTAGTAAGGGGATTTTATGATATGATTAGAATGTTCATTATATGAACTTAAAGATTAGTGTTAATTAAAAAAAAAAAATCGTTCACTGCTGTCTTAACGATAATGATGATGTGTTTAACGTATGAGTTACACACAATAATTGCACATTGCGTATACGTCCCATATACTTACTAAATTTCCCTTTGCACCCCATTAATGAGGTATGGGATAGCTTCTCGCGTTGTTGTGAATTAACACGCTTTCTAATTTAGATTCACAACTAACGGCACCTACTTGTTTATCGACGAATGAAACGTCACTGTTTGAGAAGCTCTTACTAGACACGCCGATTGACTCGACACTTAATACTGCGAAGTTGCTGTCAACAACATTCGAGGGGAGCCGACAATGAAAGATCATTTTTTAAGATGACTGGAGCCAGGTTTGAACCTGCGATCTCCCGCATGGAAGTCGCGTATTCTAACCACTATGTCACGGCCATACGTCCCATATAGCCCTTTGCAAATTCAACATGTATTAATGACTGGTTCGTAGTCCAAAAAAGAGAGATAATCTGTAAAGAAAGTGATTGGATTTAGACAAATTATGATTGAAACATAAGCTTTTCGTTAAAAGAATTGAGTTTATCTATAGATACCTTCCCCTTCATTCTAATTGGTGCATATAACAATATAATGATTATAAGTGGATTATAAGTTGTTCATTTGTTTAAGTCATTAATTTTTATATAGAAGAAAAAGGCGATATAAAAATATTTCTTAATTTTAATACATTTA
This sequence comes from Muscina levida, assembly GCA_964034835.1. Classification (NCBI taxonomy): domain Eukaryota; kingdom Metazoa; phylum Arthropoda; class Insecta; order Diptera; family Muscidae; genus Muscina; species Muscina levida. The sequence continues at coordinate 124,543,969 of OZ035881.1, forward strand.
CAAATTTTTAGTTAGTTAAATCCAAAGATGTTAAATAATGATTAGATAATGGTAATGATTGCTAATTAACCTTCTTTTGTGAAATTCTCTAATTCATTAAACAATTAGAATTAGTTCAACTAATTCCCATTAGATAATTGAAATTTTTATTCCAATGGTAAAACTAATTGCAATTAGTTGCCATTAGCAAAAAAGATTGGTTTACCTTTATAATTAGAAATCTAATTGACTTCTGCTAATGAAATTAGATATTCAATTAGCTCAAATTAGAATCAATTATTTTGATATTTTCAAAAATCTAATTGCATTAGCAGAAGTCAATTAGATTTCTAATTGTAAAGGTAAACCAATTTTTTTGCTAATGGCAACTAATTGCAATTAGTTTTACCATTGGAATAAAAATTTTAATTATCTAATGGGATTTAGTTGAAGTAATTCTAATTGTTTGATGAATTAGAAAATATAAACCAATTGCATCAATTGCTAATTCTAATTGGAATTTAACATGTTAACTTAAATCTGCGACTTTTTAAACCTCCTTCGTTGTTAAGTAAAAACCATCACTGCTGCAGTCAACAACCATCCGTTAATAGACTACTGGCAAATTATGGCAAAGCTGTGTTATGTATCTAGTTTGAGTTTGACAGCCACTGATTGCAGCATGCAACATACAAAAATGCAAAAAAGTTAATTTAGTGCGTTCATGAAACATTTTTTTTGCTTAATAAAACTATCACCAAGACAATGCCAGTGCTTGATAAATACAATGGGGCCTCAGTTTAATTAATTTCAAGGTTAAAAATTGGAATACTGAACTGTGTTGTCGGCGTACCAGTCGAACGTCGGGTCTTCCATAACAGTTAATGAAGTGCATCTCAACTAAGTGGGTACATCACATTTGTAGGTGAAAAATCAAACCACTCGTGCGATCACTTCAAAGGATTGTTTGTCGAAACACGGTGTTGGGAAATCCCTTTTTGAGATATAAATCGGATACTTGTGAACAATTGTTGACGAAATTTCAAATGGTTAATGCGTTGAATTTTAAAATATTCGTCAAAAGTGCTATAATAAACAGATTTTAAAGATATTTGGGTTTAAGAAAGTGCTTGTAAATACAATTAAGAAAAATGCTAACATAAGCGGATTATCTCTTTCAGATATAAAGTTATTTGAGTACATAAAAAAAAACCGAACATATGAAAGAACTGTCGGGCTTTTATCATAAAAGTGACCTTAAAACCACTATCCGTGTCAAAGCGAAATATTATTAGTATTAGGAAATCACATCGAAAGACAAATACGACGATACTAAAAAAGCAATACATGACGGAAAATCCTTTATTGAGAAAAGGAAGGATCAAATATGTCGAAGAAAAAGAAAGGAGTAGTGGTGCAGCCTGAAAATTCTTCCTATAAGTGGAAGTCTGGTCATGGATACGCATATTGTGCTGCACAACCAAGGAGTTTAACCACTAAACAATCACTCGACGAACACAAATCCAACTGTACCTGTTACTACAATCTATTCAGAGAGTTTCGAAAGAAAAATACTGTCAAATACTTATATATATTAGGGCGTTTCACCTAACGCGTTTTTTTGCGATTTTTGCAACTCTTGAAGCGGAATATTAAGGCTTGTGATCTAAACGAATTTCGAAAAAATTTTTGGATTTTTTGAAGATGGGTACGGGGTCGCTGAAATAGATTTTATCCAAAAAATGAGGTTAGGGAGAAAAAAATTGTATATTATTTTTTTTCTGGTGCTTTTTGTTCATACAACTAAACAATTCTCTTCTTATGGATCCGATCCCACGACAAAAAATTATTGGTGTGAAAAATTATTATATTATGGACAACTTTGATAGTCTTAAAAGTGAAAAATTATTTTTCCTAGATTTCAAACCTCGATAACTTGAAAAGTTTTCAACATTTTTTCAAGATGTAAAATGCGTTGGAAAGGTCTTTAAATTACCTTTCATTCGGTACATAGATTTATTTTTACTTGTTGGAAAAATATAAGAAAAAAATTAAAGTTTGAGAAATTTTTTTTTATTTATCAAATTTTATGAATATTAAAAGAATTTCATTATGTTTCGTTCTTGGTTAAGTAAAAAAAAAAACTTCTAAAATACATTGCTTTAATAAAAATATCAAAAATATCATCAATATATTTGTATTCCCATACAAAATCAAAAGATATTAAATAAACAAAATCAACATATTTAATGAACAAATAAAAATTTAAAAGTAAATTTGTATCCAAAATTACAATACATTAACCACTAAATGTGGAACAACTGTGGAAGTATTTTCAAATTGGTTTCTTAAGAGCTTTTTCAATAACATTTTTGTTAACATTAGATATAATTTTTTGATTGTTATCAACTCTAATCAATAAGTTTTGAAAATAATCCTCATTCTTTGTAATTTTTTTGTTATATATTGTAGCCGACGCCACGCCTCTTTCTGATAAATCATTCACAACACATAGTTTTTCTAGCTTTTTCTTTGAAGAAACAAAATCATCATCATTTTCCCATAAAAGTGTATCTTTCGAAAAAAGGAAGTGGGCAACTTTAATTCATCAAAAACCCTTTTACTGTTTGAGGTTTCAAAATTATGCATTATGAATTTTGTTACATTTTAAAAAGGGCCTATTTCAAATATTTTAAAATTCAAATAGTGTGAATTTAAAAATAAAAAATATTTTTTTTTGTCTATTTTTTATTTTTGCAACATTTTTCACAAGTAAGATATAAACTTATATATACCAAAATAAAGGTATCTAAATTATCTTTCTAACGCATTTTGCATCTTGAAAAAATTTTGAAAACTTTTCAAGTTATCGAGGTTTGAAATCTACGAAAAATAATTTTTCACTTTTAAGACTATCAAAGTGGTCCATAATATAATAATTTTTCACACCTATAATTTTTTTGTCGTAGGATCGGATCCTTGCTAAGAGAATTGTTTAGTTATATGAACAAAAAGCACCAGAAAAAAATAATATAACATTTTTTTTCTCCATAACCTCATTTTTTTGATAAAATCTATTTTAGCGACCCCATACCCAGCGACCCCAAAATCCCAAAAAATGTTCGAAATTCTTTTAGATCACAAGCTGTAATATTCCGCTTCAAGAGTTGCAAAATTTTTTTAGTGAAACGCCCTAATATATATATATATATACTGGAGTAGAATCAAACCTTTATAAAAGCTACGGTTTGTATCCGATCTTTTTGAAATTTTATATTGAATTCCCAACGGAGGCGTTGGGAAAGGAAAGAACTGGCAATGAGAATTCATCATTACAGCGTCATTCCAAGTTGTTGCATATCTAATGCAAAGCGTGCACAGAATGCTCACGATGTGTAATTAATTGGTCGGTATCTTTAGCAACGGTCTCCGCTACAGGCGCAACATTCTCCTCTCTGTAGGATGGAAGTGGTATTTTTGATTGCGTATTATCCAATAACTTACACTGAGGCTTAAATTTGATAGTGATATTGACAATAGTGCTCCCAGATAGTCTATTATGCACACTACTTGTTGAGCGAAGGGCTCGAAAACATATTTAAAAAAAAATAATTTTTGGAGGCGCTGTTTCCATTTTTGTTACTTCAAGACAAAATGTCGAACAATATTAAATACCAGTCAAATAACAATTCGCAATCAGTCGCTCGTGTTTTGTAAATAAAACCATGTAAAAAACAAACCTCGAAATGAATCACATTTTATAAAAGAAACTTGTACTAGTTAGAAAGTGTTTTTCTGAATTTTGCTTGAACAACTAGTTTTAGTGCTTGTAATTAATTTTCCCGAATATGTTGATATTTAAACGTTTTGAAAAAACTTGCTGTGTCGGCTATTAAATCTAGAGTTGTTGTGAAATAACGTCATTTTACCATATTTTCAATTTGAATATTATCAAGGCAAATCAGCATATATTGCCTTATGTAGGGTATATTTAAAAAATTAATGTTCAGCAACAAATTGCAATACAGCAAAAACTAAGAAAATGAGGCCAACTTAAACCAAACGAATTTTCCACCGTTTTCGCAGGAGTGTCTAACATTACAATTTATTTAATAAAACAATTATTTAATAAAACAAAAACGTGCAAAATGTTTTTCTTGATTTTGTAAGTACAGATGTTAGATTTTACAATTATGTTAATTTTTCGAAAGGGTTTTACCCGGAACCATTTTACAAATCTACATACTACAAATACCTTAAATTTAGACCATTTTTTTAAAAACTTATTAAAAATAATTATACATATTTATTGTATACAACTAATTTTTATTCCTGATCTTCAATAGCTGACGTTGAATGATCCATAACAATAAATAAATTTTTAAATGACTAAAAGGCAAAAACTTTCACTCCAAAAAATTAATATTTTACTTTTTGCTTATACGTAGAAAAGTCGAAAAAATTTCAGAAGTTTGAGAGAGCATAGAACTTTAAGTAAACAACATATGTAATTGATTCTAGTATCTATTAAATCAGTATCCTGTGTACAATTATTGAGTACAAAACTTTAATTGGAAATCGCAATTTTCATTTTTTAATTAATCTCCGTTTTGGGGGTCCCATACCCCACTGTGCGTCGTCATATGAATCGTGTGCTATATAACTTGTCTAACGACATCGACGTAGTCAATCACGACCAAATATAGCCAATTCGCTATAAAGGGTTATGTTATGCCCAATCATGCACAATACTAGGACATCAAAACATTTTAGATATTATTTTGAGTTCAATAGCCTTTCGAAACTTAAATTTTTTTTTAATTTTTATTCAAAATTTACCTATATTCGCCCATTAAATTTTTTTTTTTTAGTCTTGGCTCTAATTTTTGTATATCTTAGATGCACTTTTAAAGAACACATCATAAGGATATTTTTGATGTATGACAAAATGAATAGTATTTTTAATTGTTGCGAGTGAGGGCTGTGGTATTAAATCGCTTGCTAAATCCGTATTTCAAGGCTCGCATTGTTTGCTTAGTGGATAGTGGAGCCAAGGACTTTATATGCGATGGATAGAAGGCTGACCCCGCGGTAGTTCTAGTACTCCTTGGATCTCCTTCTATCAGCACAGGAAATTACACGCTTAGATTTCAGTTGTTAGCTCCTCACCACCGGACTTGAAGAGCTCTGCCGGAAGTCGGTCGGCACCGGCTGAATTATTATTTGTCAGCGGCGGTATTGCTCTTCTTACCTCGGATTGACTTGGTGGTGCATATTCTAAGCCAATTGGCGTAATATCTTCCCCTTCCGGAATCAGCGATTGGTGGAAGAGTATATGCTGCACACTCTGCGTATCTGTAACCAGACTTCAATACTTGCCCTTAGAGAAGGGGAGCCCTCAACCGTAGCTTTTAGCTTTTACTTCCTTGAAAGAGTTCGGACTTTAGCTTTCTCTCGTTTCTTTATCTAAAGTTGATTTCGCTTAAAAAGCTGACTTGCCTGTTTTAATGCCTTCTTGTGCCGTACCCTAACTACCCGAGATACAATTGGCTATTGCATTGCCCTGTAAGCAGCATCATATTCCTCAGACGCTAAGCGACATTCTTCATCGTACTAGAATTCGTCTGAGCGGCATTATTCATATCCAAGGACGGTTGTTGCTGCAATGTGTTGCCAGCGCGTATCGGAAACGTCGAAAGTAGAGGCCGTAGTAGTTGGGAAAGCAGGCTAGAATAGCCAGTGGCTATCTGTGGGGTTTGCTTCTTTGTCATGTCCAGTTTTCTTTGTGATTGGTCGACGTGCATTTTTCGTTATGCTTAATCATATACGTACCTAAGCCCATGGTGTACCACAGATCACGCGCAATTCCATGGCATTTTTATGCTGATTTTTGGTTCCACTTACTTCCATGTTTCTTGCCGCTGCGAAGTTAACCAGCCTAAACCCGTTGTCTGACGTGTCGGTATGCAGGTTGAATTTACCGATCGATGGACCAAGAACATCTTCCCTTCCTATTTTTGCATTGAAATCTCCCAGGACAATGGTTGGTGAGTTAGAAGCATGGAGATGCAAGAGACAAAATTTTCATGTTGAGATATTCGCCTTCAAAATTTTTAATTCTAGTGCAAATGCAGGTATTACTTGAACAGTTTTTCCGCTAGCTATCAGCACTAGTAATAATAATTGATCTCATCCCATGCTAGTAGGCATGTCAAGGAACACACTTATCTCAATATTTGTTTATTTGTCACTTGCACCCCTTTGCTTCTATCTAACCCCTTCAATTTTAATGCATTCATAGCATTTATCTTTAATCTCATTGTCTTTATGTTATTAGTTCCATCGGGGCATGTGCACAAAGAAACGTGATGTAGAAATATTTTGCCTTAATGTTGATTGTGGCTAATCGATCACTAACAGGATTGAACCGCGAGACAAGAATTTAGTGTCTCTAGCCAATTGCATATCCACATCCAAATTCTTGCTTTTCCGCATGGCAGCTGTAAGAGATGTCGTAATTTTTACGTCGTGAGTATCCCTGTCCTATTAATCTAATCTCCTAGATGACTGTGATATCAGAATTGTATTTTTTAAATACATCCACCAGTCGTATAAAGAGTTTGGACGTTCAAGTCGCGGAACATATAGAGTTTGGGGTTAGTCGTTAACATTTGGGGTGTTCTGTTTGTTTTTCTTTCTTCGTGTTTTTATAGTCAGGACCTGCAAGCGGGTGGCTAGCTTAACCATTAGGATTTTCACGTTGCATCCCCTAAATATGTTTTCTCTACAGTTACAAAGGATCTGAATCGTATTCTTTGAAGGGATACGCATTTTCTTATGACTAAATAAAACGCTATTTGTTCAAAGAGTTATCTTTAAAACCGCTCTCATATTGCTTATTTCTCATGCAGTGTAATGTCACGAATGGTGCCTTAAGACATCTAACATCTTACTTGCCTGCTTTAATGCGGTATACTTTTGTCTTTGTAATGTGAACAAATTCCTTATGATAAACACTCTAATTGACGAAATTTGTTTGAATTAGGATATATCTAATATCTAAATACGATGATGATTGGTACTGGTGTAGGTAAATGCAGTTGATATGACTGGTCAACATTAGTATAACAATATGAGAGTAAACTTCTGAGAAGAATTCAGTCAAGTAGAATTAACAAGAAATTTGTGATAACAACACTTGTTAATTTTATTTGTAAAAATATTTGCACATAATTTTAACAAGAAATTTGTGATAACAACACTTGTTAATTCTGTATGTTGAAATTTTTCCTAATAATTTTGTTTTATTTTGTTGTTTCTGTTGAGCATATGTGGAGCATGTTCATTTTCTTAAAGGAAATAGTGCACAATAATTAAATTGATAAGTAATGTGATAAAAACCAAATGTTATGACGATCTGGAAATGTAACTATAATAATTTTTTTGCGGCAGGGTAAATGTAATATGAAACGTTTAGCATATATCATGAAGATGCAAAGTGATTGCTGTGCCCGGGAAACATAAACATATATAGTATCGAAAAGAAGTATTATTGTGATGGACGAGATAGGAATAAGCACGACAAAAGATCTATGAAATATCTTACAGCTGTTTAACCTTGTAAGTGATTGAACATCATGCTGATTTGTGTAGACGCCTCGTTTATAAAATCTCTAACTGATTTATCCATTTCTATTTTTATCATCGTGCATAGAATAACACTAACCGTTTACACAACGAATTACCGTCAATGCATTACAAATTATTCACTCTCTGAAAACATGCATCGACTGTTTCCATATCCCTCAAATTCATTTGCAAGTACCTAACTACCGATACTAGGGTATCCCCCGACCTGAGGCCATCTTTCTGCCATAAATAACTGCATAGATTTCCTGGTATCATTTTCTAGTTCTCTCTCTCTTAATTCTAATGTCCTCTATTTTTTTTTGCACATTATATTTGTGCCTCGAAGCCTGATAATAATACCGAACGAAAAAAACCAACAACAAATAAAACATTTATTAATGCAGCGAAATGCAAATAAACAAACGAACAAACAAACAGCACCAAATGATAATCTTAGTCCTGGAAACACTAAATGCAACAACAAGCATAACAACAATTATATTTCACCTCATTCAGGACTCGGAGCGTAAACGCCCATCATTGAATGTGAATCTCGACAGCGTTTACTGCAGTTAAAATCCGACTTTCAACTGGGCATTCATTTGCCTGTTCACTGATTCAGATTCGAAGGAAGTTTAGAATGATTTAAAATTGTACTACAGGGGAACGTTTGCGCCGCTGTCGTTTAAACTCTGAGTTAAAAAGTTTAACTGTTAAACCTTGCGTCTGATAGCAACATAGTGGTGAGTGCAACCACGGTTTCACACAAAGATATTCACAAGGCAACTAGGAAATTCCCGGATCAAAAGAGAAGACATCAAATTGATCACATCCGATCAAAAGTAGCAACAGCGAGAAGTCGCAATGATGAATAGAAGTTGAACAGAAGTTTTCGGGTTCAACACAACGGCTCTCTTAGTGGCGTTGGCAGCTCCTAATAACTAGGATCGGATGCGGATCACAAAAATATTGTCGACTCCCGCAATCGTTATAAGGATCATTAATTAAGGATATGCACCTGGAATGTGTAACAGAGATGTTGCCACTATCGAAACTGGCAGATGTCCTCGACAAAAACAAGGCTAACATCACCTCCATACAGGAAATGAGATGGACGGGACTGTGAAATAACTGTGACATCTTTAACAGCTGCCATGCAGAACGACAAAAATTTGGATGTGGATTCATAGTCAGCAGGATACTTAGACATCCTGTCTCGTGGTTGAAACCTATATATGACGGAATAGCCTCTATCCGCTTCATGGCGAAATATTTTTTACATTACGCTGATTTGTGTACACGCCCCGACGGAAGACAAAGACGATGGCATTAAGATGCATTCTATGACCAATGCCCTGCACGTGACATTAAAATTGTTCTAGGAGATTTTAATGCTAAAATAGGAAGGGAAGATGCTCTTGGTTCAGAAAGTTGAAAATTCAGTCTAAACAACAACTCCTTCGATAACGGATTCATTCTGATTAGTTTCGCGTCGACAAGAAACATGGGTGGATCCAGATTCCCCGCATAAAAATATCCACAAGGCAACCTGTATATCTCCCGATCAAAATACAAGAAATCAGATTGATCACGTGGTAATTAATGGAAAGCATGTCTCAAGCGTTATGGACGTGCGTGTGATGCGCAGCTAAGGTACGTAGTAGTGTTTTAGTAGTGCTAAAAACACTCGTAACCAAACGCAAAGGAAGCTAGACATCAAAAAGCTGCAAACGATCCAATACCTATTCCAACGGAGCGTTATAATGAGAAGACGAGGGAGATGAAACGCCTGCTCAGGCGAAAAAAGCGTCGGTGAAGAAAAGAGAGAACCAGGCCTCTATGAAAACTAGAGGGATAGAGGTGAAGCCGGAAAGTTTCACCAAAAGGTTAAAAGCAAAGGTTTGGAACAGGGATTCCTACCTGCAAGGACAGAGACGGAGATCTAGTCACGGGCACTCAGAATGTGTGGAGGTAACATTTTCGATCTCTACCTCGTTCCCGAAGGCAACATAAGTGACAAAATCACACCAATCATAGACGACGGGAGCTGATGGACTACTGGCAGAGCTGTTAAAGCCGGCGGCGATAAGCTAGTAACATGCATGCACCGGCTCATAAACATGATTTGAATCTGAGTGTTCTATGTCCTGTGCATAAGAAAGGCGATCGAAGTGTGTGCACCAACTATCGCGGGATCGGCTTCTTCAACCTATCGCATACAAATTCCTGTCTAGTGTGTTATGTGAAAGAATAAAGCCCATTCTGGCGAACCTGATTGGACGTTATCTGTGTGGCTTTAGGCCTGGTAAATCCACGACCGACCAGACTCACATTACGACAAATCCTAGAGAAGATAGACATGCAGATCGACAGCTACCACCTGGTAATCGATTACAAAGCTGCATTTGACAGTCCGATACAACAAAAATTGTTGGATGCTATGGCTGAGTTTGGTATCCCCGCGAAGCTAATTCGACTTTGCGGGATGACAATTACTGACGCGAAGTCTTCAGTGAAAATTGGCCAAAAATTGTCAAAGTCATTTTACCATGCGAGGCTTTAGACATAGCGATAGTCGTAATGGAGAAAATTATGAGGAAGGCTGCAGTAAACAGGAACGTAATTATAGAAAGGACATATTTTGATTCCGACTTAATAATTTAATAGGAGCAAACAAAACTTTGTTCAAAAAATTTTAAAGTGTAACGTCCCAGATATCCCTTAGGAACGCTCTTGCAATGTATTTATCAATTAACTTAGTCCCCATTTTAAAAATACGACAACTGATCGTAAAGGTTGCAGTCCTTTTTTATCTAAACTTGTGTATTTGTATTGAACTTACATTCCTATCCAAGTAACCTTAGCCCAATAGCAATGTCGGTCCTTTTATTCCCACCCAGGTAACCCTAGCCCAATAGCAATGTCGGTCCTATTATTCTACCCAAGTAACCTAAGCCCAACAGCAATGTCGGTCCTTTAATACCTACTCCATTAGCCCTAGTTCAACTGCAATGGCCGACTGCAATGTCGGCCCTTAATCCTGTTGTCATTGTCCTCGTTGCCACAGTTATTATGGTTACAATGTTTTATTGTATATTATTACAAGGGGGGATGCTTTTTGTTGTTACAGTTGAAAAGATGAACTAAAACCAAACCACTTAAGCTCATTACATCCGTCCATCCTCGGTTATTTACAATTTATGCATAAAGAAAGAAGGGAGAGCGAGCGAGAGAAGAATAAAAACCGAAACGTACAAGAATAATTGGAGAGGAATTGCATGGTAGGTATGGTATGGCATAAGTGCGAGTAGTATCATGGACAACAAGTACTGAATGCTTGGAATGTGCAGTGATAATGCGGTATTTTTATTGTTCCAGGAACAACAGCAAACATGATGATTACAGGTAATGTCCAGGTTATCTAGTAACCAAGGAGAACAAGAGGAATTTAAAGTGCCCACATAGGTTTGGAGAGGCTGCAGCAAATAAACGTTGGTATGTGTAAGTTTTATAAGTAGGTTGTGATGTGTTTTGTATATACATACACTCTACTAGGGTAGCTCATAATGAGTTGTATTGTTAAGGCCTTGAAATGTATTAAATTGATGATGATTTGCGCCAATGAAGTCATGTAATAACTTTAAAGAGACTTCAATATCTTTCATGCATCTATCACAACATTGAAATCTTTTAGTTAATAAAAAAATCACAAGTTATAAAATGGGAAATAATTTCCAATTTACTTACTGACCACAATAAACTGCAATGTCTGCCATTTATACCACAATCTTTAAACAATTACAAAAAAAATTACAAGATAACCATATTAGCAACCAGTGATGATAGGAGAAATGTAATGTAACTCCATAATTTTTCAGTTCACATCATAAATTTACTTGTATTCGTATATCAAACAGCGAAAAAAAACACTACTGAACTTTTACAAAACTCTAGGATCTGTGTGGAATTTTCTAATTAGACATCAGCTAACGTCATTCATTCTTGTGTTAACCACAACTTGGCAAAATGGTTTACGCACTGAATACGACAAAAACAAAAAACAAAGAACCAAGACGAGATATGGCAAGAAAAAAATCCAGCACGAAACTTTAAATATGTATACAATCATGCATGGTTTAGCGTTACATGATGCCACAGAGAGAGAGAGAGAGCGAGAGGGAGAAAAAAAAACAACAGGACAAGACAAGGACTCTGTTACAAGGATGTTGAAAAAAGAGCTAAAATATAAAAGCAGTTGTCAAGTGAAAAAGCAATGCAAAACTTTTTCCTTTAGCTGTCTTAATTCCGCAAGAAATAAGTTGTAGTGGCATTACTTGCCACCGCTCCAGCAGCACTCGCTCAGGATCGTCTTGCTGCATGAAGCTTCAAGTGGCTGATAAACTGTCATATAGTTTTAGATAAATACTATTCTCATATTCACATCTTGTCACGTTGTCAAGATGTGTCAGATACTTTTTTTCCGACTGTACTAAGGCACACACACACACACACAGACACATATAAATACAAGTGCAGTAAGGGAACAGTGGGGGAAAACGCTATCATTGCTAAAATGAAAAATTAAACAATAAATTTCAAAAATCGAATTTATTCAAATATTCAAATATTCAAATATTCAAATATTCAAATATTCAAATATTCAAATATTCAAATATTCAAATATACAAATATACAAATATTCAAATATTCAAATATTCAAATATTCAAATATTCAAATATTCAAATATTCAAATATTCAAATATTCAAATATTCAAATATTCAAATATTCAAATATTCAAATATTCAAATATTCAAATATTCAAATATTCAAATATTCAAATATTCAAATATTCAAATATTCAAATATTCAAATATTCAAATATTCAAATATTCAAATATTCAAATATTCAAATATTCAAATATTCAAATATTCAAATATTCAAATATTCAAATATTCAAATATTCAAATATTCAAATATTCAAATATTCAAATATTCAAATATTCAAATATTCAAATATTCAAATATTCAAATATTCAAATATTCAAATATTCAAATATTCAAATATTCAAATATTCAAATATTCAAATATTCAAATATTCAAATATTCAAATATTAAAATATTCAAATATTCAAATATTCAAATATTCAAATATTCAAATATTCAAATATTCAAATATTCAAATATTCAAATATTCAAATATTCAAATATTCAAATATTCAAATATTCAAATATTCAAATATTCAAATATTCAAATATTCAAATATTCAAATATTCAAATATTTAAATATTCAAATATTCAAATATTCAAATATTCAAATATTTAAATATTCAAATATTCAAATATTCAAATATTCAAATATTCAAATATTCAAATATTCAAATATTCAAATATTCGAATATTCAAATATTCAAATATTCAAATATTCAAATATTCAAATATTCAAATATTCAAATATTCAAATATTCAAATATTCAAATATTCAAATATTCAAATATTCAAATATTCAAATATTCAAATATTCAAATATTCAAATATTCAAATATTCAAATATTCAAATATTCAAATATTCAAATATTCAAATATTCAAATATTCAAATATTCAAATATTCAAATATTCAAATATTCAAATATTCAAATATTCAAATATTCAAATATTCAAATATTCAAATATTCAAATATTCAAATATTCAAATATTCAAATATTCAAATATTCAAATATTCAAATATTCAAATATTCAAATATTCAAATATTCAAATATTCAAATATTCAAATATTCAAATATTCAAATATTCAAATATTCAAATATTCAAATATTCAAATATTCAAATATTCAATTATTCAAATATTCAAATATTCAAATATTCAAATATTAAAATATTCAAATATTCAAATATTCAAATATTCAAATATTCAAATATTCAAATATTCAAATATTCAAATATTCAAATATTCAAATATTTAAATATTCAAATATTCAAATATTCAAATATTCAAATATTTAAATATTCAAATATTCAAATATTCAAATATTCAAATATTCAAATATTCAAATATTCAAATATTCAAATATTCAAATATTCGAATATTCAAATATTCAAATATTCAAATATTCAAATATTCAATTATTCAAATATTCAAATATTCAAATATTCAAATATTCAAATATTCAAATATTCAAATATTCAAATATTCAAATATTCAAATATTCAAATATTCAAATATTCAAATATTCAAATATTCAAATATTCAAATATTCAAACATTCAAATATTCAAATATTCAAATATTCAAATGTTCAAATATTCAAATATTCAAATATTCAAATATTCAAATATTCAAATATTCGAATATTCAAATATTCAAATATTCAAATATTCAAATATTCAAATATTCAAATATTCAAATATTCAAATATTCAAATATTCAAATATTCAAATATTCAAATATTCAAATATTCAAATATTCAAATATTCAAATATTCAAATATTCAAATATTCAAATATTCAAATATTCAAATATTCAAATATTCAAATATTCAAATATTCAAATATTCAAATATTCAAATATTCAAATATTCAAATGTTCAAATATTCAAATATTCAAATATTCAAATATTCAAATATTCAAATATTCAAATATTCAAATATTCAAATATTCAAATATTCAAATATTCAAATATTCAAATATTCAAATATTCAAATATTCAAATATTCAAATATTCAAATATTCAAATATTCAAATATTCAAATATTCAAATATTCAAATATTCAAATATTCAAATATTCAAATATTCAAATATTCAAATATTCAAATATTCAAATATTCAAATATTCAAATATTCAAATATTCAAATATTCAAATATTCAAATATTCAAATATTCAAATATTCAAATATTCAAATATTCAAATATTCAAATATTCAAATATTCAAATATTCAAATATTCAAATATTCAAATATTCAAATATTCAAATATTCAAATATTCAAATATTCAAATATTCAAATAAACAAACATTTTTATATTCACTTTATTCACCGATCACTTCCCCCCATTGTGCATCATCTAACCAATGTTTGTGCCAAGTGGTTTTATACTCGGTATATGGGGACGTGCCCGTGTTTGTCTGCTTTTGGTTGTGGAGGATGTGAAGGGTTTTGTTGTGAAACTTAAGAAAGTTCTTAAGTAATTTCAGAAAATGTTGGTGTCTTTTTTTTTCTTTCATCATGTTCTACGTCGTGCATCATGGAAGTAGTCCATGCAACACATAAGAAGCTACTGCTGGAACTTGTAATTAGTTGGGAGTAGATTCGGTCTTGGTTATCTCATGGGGTGATGTATTTGTCCAGATGAAATGCGAGCGAGCATATGCATTTTAATGACGTCAAGTACAGAGTACAGAGTTTATTTTCTTAGCAAGTCCAGAACTCAACATATTACAAAATTAAACAGTTTTTGAGTGGATTTTTATAAAGCTGTCAAATGATAGAAGCGAGAAAACTATTAAAGTAAAACGGGATTTTGGCAGTTTGGTGAATGTGATAGTCTGTATGGATAAACATATATGTATATGGTAGATTATACGAGAATATTCGGCAAATTGGACAGGAACTTGCTGGTTTATGAAAAATTGCATGTGGGGAAGGGTATATCGCCGGTATACTGCGTAAATTGAACAATTCCATTTTTGTGTTTCTGAGTTATTGATGATTTAAAGTTTATGGCTGCTTATGTTTTTATGTTATGCAAACACTACAAAGCTACTTCAAATAGAAATGAAATTTTTTTACTGGACATAGATTATGACTTTTGGGACACTTTTGCAGAAAAGTTCTCAAGAACACTTTTTGGGTTTTTAAGCTATTGCCTATTTAAAGTTTATGACCGCTTCTGTTTT
Source organism: Muscina levida (assembly GCA_964034835.1). NCBI lineage: Eukaryota > Metazoa > Arthropoda > Insecta > Diptera > Muscidae > Muscina > Muscina levida. The sequence goes on from OZ035881.1 coordinate 124,559,477, forward strand.
TATACCGATACGACTGATAGCGAGCGACGAACCCTGATAGTTGGGCTAGCCACCCGCCTTCAGGTCCTTTATTGGCTGTGAAAACAAGAGAAAGAAAGAGTAACAAACGGAACACCCCCCCCCCCCCCCCAAAATGTTAACGACCCACGCAAACGTAATAAGGACCATGATTTAAAGATATGCATTTGGAACGTACTGACTCTCTATAGAGAAAAACCACTATCCGACTGGCGAATGCCCCCAAAAAACAGAGGGCTGACATCACCGCCACCCAGAAAATGAGATGGACAGGACAAGGATGCTCGCGGCGTAAAAATTTTGATGTGAATTTGTAGTTGGCGAGAGACTCAGACATTTTGTCTCGATTCAATTCTGTTAGTGATCGAATAATCGCAGTCCGCATCAAGGCCAAATATTTCTACATCACGCTGATTTGTGCTCATGCCCCAACGGAAGGTAAAAAACGATGAGATTAAAAATGCATTCTACGAGCGCCTAGAGGAAACATACAACCGCAGCCCGACATTTAAACTGTTCATGGAGACTTAATTGCAAAAATAGAAAGGGAAGTTGTTCTTGGTCCATCGATCGGTAAATTCAGCCCGAATTTTACACATCATACAACAGGCTTAGGATACCTAGTTTGGCAGTCGGAAGGAACATGGTATTGAGTGGAACTAGATTGCAGCAAAAAGATATCCACAAGGCAACTTGGCTATCCCCCGATCAAAACACCAAAAATCAAATTGATCATGTGGTAATTGATGGCAGGCATACATCTAGTGTCATGGACGTGCGTGTGATCCGTGGTGCTAATATTGGCTCGAATCATAGCCACAGCCTACTCCCACCGGCTCTCCCAACTTTTAGGGCAACGCTACAACCAGTTGTGGCTCGTGCTGTTAGGGCATGGTACAAGGAGCTAGTAAAACAGGCGAGACAGCTATTTAAGCGAAAAAAACATCAGAGGAAGAAACGGGAGAACTAGGATATTGAGCGATACAGGGATAGAGGTAAGGCCCGAAAATTAAACCAGAAAATAAAAGCAAAATAATACCGTAATGGTGGTCCGCTTCTATAAGGACATTGATGGAAATCTGGTTACAGATACGCAGACTGTGCTGCATATATGGAGAGAACACTTCCAGTAACTTCTGGTTCCAGAAGGCAGCGCACGTGAAGGTATCACCCCGAGATAAGAAGAGCAATATCGCGGCTGTTTAATAATAAAGCAGCCGGTGCCGACGGACTTCTGGCAGAGCTCTTCAAGTCCGGTGGCGGGGAGCTGATAAGGAGCCAGCTCCTATGCACGGTTTGGCTTAACGGGTGCATGCCCGATGAGTGGAATCTAAACGTATGTCCTGTGCTAAAAAATAGTGGTTCAAGTGAGTGCTCTAACTACCGTGGGATCAGCATTTTACCCATCGCATAAAAGGTCCTGTCGAGTGTGCTATTGGAAGGACTAAAGCCAGTGTTATCCAACCTGTTCGGGCCTTATCAGTTTGGCTTTAGACCTGGTAAATCAACAACTGACTAGATATTCACACTTCGGTAAATCCTGGAAAAGACCCAAGAGAAACAGATCGATACGTACCATCTTTTCGTCGACTAAAAAGCTGTCTTCGACAGCCCGATACGGCAGAAATTACTCGAAACCATAGCTGAGTTTGGTATTCCAGCGAAGCTGATATGCCTTTGTGGAATGACGCTGATGAACACGAAGTCTTCAGTTAATATTGGCAAGGACCTTACGGAGCCGTTCTATATCAGACGAGGCGAAGGGAGAATGGTGTTTGAAGGCGAACCTGAAGGACGGCGCAGAGCAGAGAGTCCCAAACTTCGGTAAAAGGACCAAGTGGTAAGCGACGTGTCACCATCTGGAAGGACTAACTAGAGAACGCACAAAGAAGACCGAATCGTGTGGAAGGCCTCTATTATGGCATGTAACTTGACAAAACGAATGATGCAGAACTTCTTCTTTTTGGGGCTACTTACACGTGCAATTCTCAGAATTGAGTCCCAAAATCATGTGTTGTACTGTATTAGTTAAGATTTATAAATAAATAAATCTGTGGCCAACTGCTTATGATGACACAACATTTATCATCCAGGTATAACTGACACAAATTACTGCCAAAGGACAAATGTATATATGCCAGTTCACCTGACTAAAATTTCTGCAATGGCTTTTCGGTCTGTTGTAAAAAAAATACTAAATTACTCCCTTAGCATTGTTTCAAGTTTTTATTGTTGTTACAGTTTTAACCATTGTTGGCTCGATGTTGTTGTTGTTATTCAACAATGTTTCTTGCATTGTTCACCTATCAACGGATAGCAGCAATAGCAGCATCACCAACGACTTGTAGTAGTAAATTATTTTTCCTATAAATATTTTTCTATAGTCAAAATATTTTCATGTTAAGTTTTTGGTAGTTTATGGACCGGGGTCGGCGGCAGCATGAAAGAAACATTTGATAAGGCGCAAAGTTGCGTAAAGTAAATTTTCAAAGTTGTTCATTTCCGTTTTCCGAAGTTTTCGGTTCGTTGGCTGACAGCAGTTTGTAGTTATTGTGTTTTTGTGTTGCTGCTACTGTTGCAAAAATTACTACTATTTACGATTATTTTGGTTATTCTTTAATTAGTTCAATGCTGTTGTGGCAGCTTTTATTCTCGTTGTGTTTTTGCTTTACTTTGCTTTGCTTTGCATCAACTCTAATGAACGTACAACTTTTGGCCAACATGAAATTTGTCGAACGAAAAAGAGATCAACATCTTAGTAGCAGCATCAAGAAATTTTAGAGCGGGTAGAAGTGATGATCCATGTGCTTAGAGGGGAAGGGGGAGGCAAGGTAGAGGGCTAGTGAATAGTTGCAGCGTCAGTCAACCACAACACTAGTGGAACGATTTGTAAAACTTTTGCTTACTTACATACAATGTTGCTGATGCTAGATAGCAAAATAGCAGCGGCCAGCAATGCAGCAATTGTAATTTGATTAGACAACTTAATTTAAAAGTTTATTTTATTGTTTACTAGTGGGCCCGGCAATGCTTCGCTATTGCATATTAACTTGTACTTAAGCTCTACAATAATATGTTGATTTTATTTACTTATGTAACTTCTTAACATTAAAGTTAACCAATTAAGTTTTATTGTTGTAAATGCTAATAAAAAGTTCATCAGCAAAGTCATATCTATAGTGCCGACATATAGATTAAGTTTTTTCTGTATGTAGAGCGAAAAACCACTTCTTCCACAAATTGGAAACAGACATTTCTCTAAAGATCAAAATTATTTATTTTGATCTGTAGTAGCGGGAACCATTTGTATACTAACTATCTCTTTGGTCATAAAAAAACATTTTTGTTATGCCTTCTCCTATTGACCGCAAATGAAAATTCCGTTTGAAGCTTCATGCCTTTAGCCTTAAAAACAGCTTTTGTCATGTTTTCTTCTAACACGGATCAAGAATAATCCGGAATACTATTTTTGTATTGAACTCGTATTACCATTTTTAAGATAATTCGGTCACCAACGTTTGGCTTAACAAAGTGATGTTCTCACGCGCTGTATGGCATGTTACACCGTCGTGTTGGAACCATTTCTCCTTTAAATAATGTGCAATGACATGATAAATAAAAAAAAATCAATTGATCGTCCACTGGCTCTAGTTCTTCTACCAGTTGGATTTTATATAAATGTAGGCCAAGATCTTCCCTCAGTATTTGCAGAGACCCCTGTCACACTAACGTCTACAGCGTCGATGGCTTCTATTAGCTGCTCATATGGATCATTATATGCACCCTCAACTTCACAAAGGGCTCCATTAGTTTGGCGAACAGAACGTGCATTTTGAAAATAAATTTGCAAGATTTGTAAACGTTGTTCTTTTGTAGTTTTTACATGGTGAATTTGCAAAGTATACTAAAAGAAAGTCTATCACGCTTCATTAGTATGACAGCTAGATTTACACTTCTAACTATCAGAAGTTCTATATGTAAAGAAAAATACCCCATGCATAGGTTACTTACAAATGTTTGCTAATGTTATAAAAATTTAACCATTGTTGTATAACTACAATGAATATTGCTTAATTTTTCTTTCTATATGATTTATTACCGATTCGCTCTCCTGAAAAATAATTGAAAAATACATACCTGAAAAGTTAATTTAAAAAAATCACTATTTTAGTCTACGCAGCTACTATGTGTCCTCAACTGCCTGGTATACGGACCATTATTTGATACATTTAAAAAGTTAACTATTGAAGTGCGTGGGCAGCTCCTCGGCACTTTTTACTTATTTAGTTCGTCACAAAAAAAAAAGTGCCAATCGTATACCAGTAACGGAATGTACGAAGAATTCTTAGAAAATTTCAGTAAGAAACTATGTGTCTCAAATCAATTCCTAGTTTGCGCTGAGAAGCATGAAGATTTCAGGTAGAGAGCAAATATTCAGTTACTTCAGACCTATGGGCCCCAGGTTTAATTTTTACCTACCATTCCGATGTTTGGAGACCAAGACGAAGAGAATGGTATATTTTTGATTTTTTATTGGGATCCCGCCCAATATTCTAAAAAATGATTTTTAAAAACTTAATTTCTGTATGCCAACTCTCAGAGGCCATAACTTTTTAACCAATACATAGATTTGCTTCTGTAATACCTCATTTAGTTTGTTAGGAAGTCAGTTTCACGCAGAAGGTCTCAAATATATATATATATATATAAGTTTTCGGTTTGTGCTTATTTAAAAACAAAAAAATCTATTCTGAAATCTTTATGCTCCCTGCGCGAGCTAGGAATTGATTTTAGACAAAAAGTTTATTGGAGAAATTTTCTTAAAATTCATCGTAGATTCCGATTTTGGTTACGATTTTTCCGAATAAAAAAAGGCGAACAGCAATATACTGTGGAATTTTGACAGTTATAACTGTATGTTTTAAAAAGGGTGTGGAACAGCCAATTTCCACCCTTACTGTAATTAACACTGCTCCAACAACATTATAACAAATCTTATCTTCATACCTCTGATAGTTCATAAGATATAGCCCTATCGATTTTCAAGTTGTATGAGCGGTGCCACGCCCCTTTATCCAATCACAACCAAATATAGCCTGGGACTATCAACAGGTCAACAGTTCCACTTGATAAAATTTTCGTATCAATCGATCTATTAGAAAAGCCGATTTTTGAAAAGAGGGCGTAGTACCGCCCATTTCCATCCTGGCTGTAATTATTACTGCTCCATAAAAACATATATACCAAATATCATCTTCATACCTCTGATAGTTCATGAAATATAGCCTTTTTAATTTTCAAGTCGTATGGGCGGTGCCATGTCAATTTATCCAATTACAACCAAATGTAGTCAGGAACTATCTATAGGTCAACAGTACCTCATGGTAAAATTTTTGTATCAGTCGATCTATTAGAAAAGCCGTCAGAGCGATTTTTTAAAAGGGGGCGTGGCACCGCCCACTTCCTTCCTGGTAGTAATTAATTCTGTTTCAACAACATATATACCAAATCTCATCTTCATACCTCTGATAGTTCATGAGATATAGCCCTTTTGATTTTCAAGTTGTATGGGCGGTGCCACGCCCCTTTATCCAATCGCAACCAAATATAGCCAGGGACTATCAAAAGGTTAACAGTACCACTTGGTAAAATTTTCGTATCAATCGGTCTATTAGAAAAGCCGTCTGAGCGATTTTTGCAAAAGGGGGCGTGGCGCCGCCCACTTTTTGAAAAAACAAAACCTTTTAAACCATCCGGAAGCTATAGCGAACAAAACAAAAAAAAAATTTGAAAATCGGTCCAGCCGTTTTTGAGTTTTAGCGAGACAACTGCACAGCAATTCATTTTTATATATAAGATATCCAGTATTGTTGTTCTTGTTGCTGCCTGCCTGCCACCTTCTTTGCAGCCTGACGTTACAAATCGGTGGTCTATTACCTCCTTTTCCGATAATGTTAAAGTTAAATAAGAACAATAAGAAGCAACAACAAGAACAACAACAGTAACAACTTCAACAATAAAAGTTTATAACAAATAACACAAAATCTAAATAAGAAGAACGAACCCAACTGAATGATGAATGTGTTGGTATATTCGCATTGGGCTAAGGCGAATAATGATTTATTTATGTGTTTTCTCTTTTTCATTTGATGTGGAGAACAACTTTTAAATTTTCAAAATGTTTATTTAGCAACGATGTTTGATTTTTCGATTCTGTTTCATTAGAAGAAAATCAAATACATACACACATATACACAAGCGCACACATGTAATGGCTATGCCATTCACTCGCTCATATGTATATCATGAATATTCTTCTATTCTACATGTACACATTTGCATAAGGACGCCCTAAAGGACACTCATGATCTTATGCGTGTGTTTGTGTGTGTGTGTGAATTCGACTGTCATGTTAGCGAGTGTACGAGTGTTAATATTAATTCATATATTCATTGCATTTGCAACTCTCTTTATTTGTGTGTTTGTGCCATTGGGTTTAAAAACATTTTCATTTGAAACATGTTTTGATTGTATCAATCGTGTAGACAAGAGCAAAGAAAAAGGGGGCGTGTCTTTAAGGGTGATAGAATGTTATAAGGTTAAAGTGAAGTTTTCAAAATTGTATTATTAGGAGTTAAGCCCTGACTATATATTCTAGCTAATAGTAATCGGAATTGAATAACACAGTACAACACATGATTTTGGTATTTAATTCTGAGAACTGTATGTGAAATTAGCCCCATAAAGAAGAAGTTCTGCATCATTCGTTTTGTCAAGTTACATGCCATAATAATTTAATATAAAATTGAAGTTAGTATCTTATAGGGGAATTTGTCACGTTTTAGGCAGTTCTCAGAATTGAGTCCCAAATCAGTGAGCTGAAAAATGTTGTACTGTGTAATGAATCACAACATATTTATTAATCATTTAAATTTAATTACTTTCAATTATAAAAAGAGACATAAATGTCGATTGAGTCATGTCCAGGATGTGAGTATCTGGTTGGACGTGGCATTACTAGACCGAAAAAACTTGCCTGTTTAATGACAACTCCATCAAACATTATAAGGGTCACGAGTAAAGGATATGCAGTTGGAATGTTCTAACTCCATAGAGACTCCATCACCGACATACCGAAAATGCGATAGACGGGATAGAAGAAGTGTAATATCTTCTACAGCTGTCATGCAGAAAGACACGGATTTGGATGTGGATCCATATTCGACAAGTGATGTCGACATTTGGTCTCGAGGTTGAATGCATTCTAAGGGTACCGCCCATACCCATCTGGTACCCCTCACTTTTGAAATCTGGTGCCTCCTATACCCATTTGGTACCCCTCCCTTTTGAAATCGAGTAATAATATCAATACAGCCAAGATAATCGTGCCCAATTTCAGTATTTTGTTAAGCTGTAACAGGATAAAGTTTTGGAAAACAAAATGGAAGTCTAGTATCTGTATCTGTATCTGTATCTGTATCTGTATCTGTATCTGTATCTGTATCTGTATCTGTATCTGTATCTGTATCTGTATCTGTATCTGTATCTGTATCTGTATCTGTATCTGTATCTGTATCTGTATCTGTATCTGTATCTGTATCTGTATCTGTATCTGTATCTGTATCTGTATCTGTATCTGTATCTGTATCTGTATCTGTATCTGTATCTGTATCTGTATCTGTATCTGTATCTGTATCTGTATCTGTATCTGTATCTGTATCTGTATCTGTATCTGTATCTGTATCTGTATCTGTATCTGTATCTGTATCTGTATCTGTATCTGTATCTGTATCTGTATCTGTATCTGTATCTGTATCTGTATCTGTATCTGTATCTGTATCTGTATCTGTATCTGTATCTGTATCTGTTTCTGTATCTGTATCTGTATCTGTATCTGTATCTGTATCTGTATCTGTATCTGTATCTGTATCTGTATCTGTATCTGTATCTGTATCTGTATCTGTATCTGTATCTGTATCTGTATCTGTATCTGTATCTGTATCTGTATCTGTATCTGTATCTGTATCTGTATCTGTATCTGTATCTGTATCTGTATCTGTATCTGTATCTGTATCTGTATCTGTATCTGTATCTGTATCTGTATCTGTATCTGTATCTGTATCTGTATCTGTATCTGTATCTGTATCTGTATCTGTATCTGTATCTGTATCTGTATCTGTATCTGTATCTGTATCTGTATCTGTATCTGTATCTGTATCTGTATCTGTATCTGTATCTGTATCTGTATCTGTATCTGTATCTGTATCTGTATCTGTATCTGTATCTGTATCTGTATCTGTATCTGTATCTGTATCTGTATCTGTATCTGTATCTGTATCTGTATCTGTATCTGTATCTGTATCTGTATCTGTATCTGTATCTGTATCTGTATCTGTATCTGTATCTGTATCTGTATCTGTATCTGTATCTGTATCTGTATCTGTATCTGTATCTGTATCTGTATCTGTATCTGTATCTGTATCTGTATCTGTATCTGTATCTGTATCTGTATCTGTATCTGTATCTGTATCTGTATCTGTATCTGTATCTGTATCTGTATCTGTATCTGTATCTGTATCTGTATCTGTATCTGTATCTGTATCTGTATCTGTATCTGTATCTGTATCTGTATCTGTATCTGTATCTGTATCTGTATCTGTATCTGTATCTGTATCTGTATCTGTATCTGTATCTGTATCTGTATCTGTATCTGTATCTGTATCTGTATCTGTATCTGTATCTGTATCTGTATCTGTATCTGTATCTGTATCTGTATCTGTATCTGTATCTGTATCTGTATCTGTATCTGTATCTGTATCTGTATCTGTATCTGTATCTGTATCTGTATCTGTATCTGTATCTGTATCTGTATCTGTATCTGTATCTGTATCTGTATCTGTATCTGTATCTGTATCTGTATCTGTATCTGTATCTGTATCTGTATCTGTATCTGTATCTGTATCTGTATCTGTATCTGTATCTGTATCTGTATCTGTATCTGTATCTGTATCTGTATCTGTATCTGTATCTGTATCTGTATCTGTATCTGTATCTGTATCTGTATCTGTTCTGTATCTGTATCTGTATCTGTATCTGTATCTGTATCTGTATCTGTATCTGTATCTGTATCTGTATCTGTATCTGTATCTGTATCTGTATCTGTATCTGTATCTGTATCTGTATCTGTATCTGTATCTGTATCTGTATCTGTATCTGTATCTGTATCTGTATCTGTATCTGTATCTGTATCTGTATCTGTATCTGTATCTGTATCTGTATCTGTATCTGTATCTGTATCTGTATCTGTATCTGTATCTGTATCTGTATCTGTATCTGTATCTGTATCTGTATCTGTATCTGTATCTGTATCTGTATCTGTATCTGTATCTGTATCTGTATCTGTATCTGTATCTGTATCTGTATCTGTATCTGTATCTGTATCTGTATCTGTATCTGTATCTGTATCTGTATCTGTATCTGTATCTGTATCTGTATCTGTATCTGTATCTGTATCTGTATCTGTATCTGTATCTGTATCTGTATCTGTATCTGTATCTGTATCTGTATCTGTATCTGTATCTGTATCTGTATCTGTATCTGTATCTGTATCTGTATCTGTATCTGTATCTGTATCTGTATCTGTATCTGTATCTGTATCTGTATCTGTATCTGTATCTGTATCTGTATCTGTATCTGTATCTGTATCTGTATCTGTATCTGTATCTGTATCTGTATCTGTATCTGTATCTGTATCTGTATCTGTATCTGTATCTGTATCTGTATCTGTATCTGTATCTGTATCTGTATCTGTATCTGTATCTGTATCTGTATCTGTATCTGTATCTGTATCTGTATCTGTATCTGTATCTGTATCTGTATCTGTATCTGTATCTGTATCTGTATCTGTATCTGTATCTGTATCTGTATCTGTATCTGTATCTGTATCTGTATCTGTATCTGTATCTGTATCTGTATCTGTATCTGTATCTGTATCTGTATTGATTGAAGTGTTTCGTCACTTGCGCCAAAATCTTTAGAAATGTTTTCCTAATATTTTAAGTAAGCTTTGAGTGTCCTTGACTAGATTTCCATCTATGTGAAGACTTCTTTGCATTGTACTTTTTAAAAACGTATTTGTCGATATGATCGCTCTCTCGTCTTCTCCATAGACTCGTTTTTCGATCTGGAAATGTGTTTTGCAAAGTTAGATGGACATCGCGAGAGTGAATAAAACAGACATAGCCAATGTCTATTCTAACCAACTCCCTGCACTCGACAGTCCGATAAACAGAAACGATTAAGTTCGGTATATCCACGAAGCTGATATGAATTTGCGGGATTACACTGACAGACACGAAGTTTTCAGTGATAATTGTTTACGTTTACTCCGTCATAAAAGAAAATAATAATATAAGCCTGGAGAAAGAACTTTGTTATTATTCTTTTATTAATCTTATCGTAGGTAATTTGACCATTAAATACAATTATTTTCAAAGAACTTATTTATTTTCTAATATCCACAATATCCATCACTCCCCTTTGCAAATTCAAATCCCTATCATTTTGGTGTGTACCATTGACATCACTGTGTGTATGTTACGATATCATTGCAATACGATACGATGCACTGCGATGCTAGTGAGCAATAGTGAGTGTAGATTTCGTTAAATCCTACGAAGCGTAATAATTGTGTTACATTACCATTTAGTGGAATCTCACATTAGAGCGCTGTTAAGGTTACATTTGCATATAAAATCCTCAAACACCAAAAATGATTAATTTATGTGGCACCACAGCTACCAACGCAAACTCATGCAACTACTGCATGTCGACAATATCAGCACCATCGCCATCGTCATTATCACCACCACCACCATCATCATCGTCATTGCTGGCGGGCGGCTTTATTATCGTCATCATCAATGGCAACGTCATCGTCATAGTCGTCGTCGTCTTCATTTTCGTCCTCGGCGGAATCATCATGATACCATTAGAGATGGTAATCATATTTGCGCTTATGAGTGATGTATGTGGTGGTAACATACAACTACTTGAGAATGCATATGATGATGTTCTTATGTATGTATACTAGATTTATGTGTATTACTACGCAGCGGCGGAAATTGCAAAAGACTTTAGTATATAAGACATCGAAAAGGCCTTCTTTGTTTTGGTATTATCGAAATCTGAAACGATTAAAATACAAGTAAGGCGTTCTAATGAATGGAGAGGTGAAATATTTATACTAAAAGTTAACGTTTAAGGTTATAGGTAATTTTTAGTTTCGTTTGCTTGGACAAGATGTAGCAAATCTGTCAAATTATATGTAGCAGCGGTTTACGATCAATATTCAAACTGATCGGTTTAACTAAGCAAACCCAGGGTGATCCTCGTCAATTACACTTCAAGTCTACTCACAGAGCTCCGTATTCGTGGTACTACTGCGGACGGAGTACCTCCACGTGGTGATGCCTGTAAACGTGCCTTTGACACTCGTCAGAGCACGGCTAACTCTGAGAAGCGAAACCTAAAACCCAGGTACATCGGCTCATAGTTAGCGGTACCATGGTCAGCGTCTGACCCAGAATAGGCGGCTGTAATATAATCCTGGCAGGAGGAGAAAATTGCGACGTGGTACGCTGGGCTTGCTACCCGCCACCGACGTTTGAACTTTTTCAATAAAAAGAAGTAAGAAAAGAATAAAATAGACCCCCCCAAACGACCACCGCAAACGAATTAATGACCATGATTTGAGGATATGCACCTGGAATGTTAGAACACTGTATAGACCTGATGCCTCTATCCAACTGGCGGAAGTCCTCGAAGAATACAAGGCTGACATAACCGCTGTACAGGAAATCCGGTGGGCGGGACACGGAACACGGGTAAACTGCGGACTACAGAGGTAACGGACGCCTACTCCAACCACCTAACTTAACTGCTACGATTCGACTTTGCAGATGTACCTTGGACAACACCAAATCCTCTGTTAAGATTGGTAAAGATCAGTCTGAACCATTCAACACGGAAAGAGGGCTCAGGCAGGGCGATAGCCTGTCCTGTACGCTATTTAATATAGCTATGGAGAAGGTGATGAGAAAGGCTGGTGTCAATATGTCTGGCACCATATTCTACAAGAGCCACATGCCACTAGCCTATGCCGATGATATAGACATCATTGGCCGAAATCTGCGGGATGTTACTGCATTTTCCTCATCACTAAAAAAGGAGTCAGCAAAAATGGGTTTAACGGTCAACGAGGACAAAACAAAAATAATGATTTCGACGAACAAAGAGTCCTCTCGATGGGGACAGCCATGAAATGAAGCGGAGAATAGTGCTCGCCAATAGATGTTTCTATGGACTTCGGCAGCACTTTAGTAACACCACCTTACCTCGAGATACTTAGAAACATCTGTACCAGGTGTGAATTTTCCCCTTTCTGTTGTATGCCGGCGAATCGTGGGTGCTTACGACAGCGGACATACAAAATCTGGAAGTATTCAAGAGAAAAGTACTCCGAAAAATATATGGACCTATCTGTGTCGACGTCGAGTTTCGCCATCGGATGAAACATGAGCTGTATGAGCTTTACCACGACATCGACGTAGCTAAAAGAGTCAGAATCCAAAGACTTCGATAACTGGGACATGTTGCCAGTATGGATGTAAATGCTCCAGCAAGAAAGGTGTGTGAAGGCAAACCTGAAGGACGACGTAGAGAAGGGAGACCCAAACTTCGTTGGAAGGACCAAGTGGTAGGCGACGTGCCACTATCTGGTAGAATTCACTGGAGAACGCACGCAGAAGACCGAAGCGTGTGGAATTCTTTAATTCTTCAGACCTCTAATTTATGAACCACGTTCTTAAGTTGTAATGGGCCACTTAAGTAAGTAAGTAATATGCAGTCGCGGTTTATTAGGAAAATCAGAATTAGGGGGCTTTTGTTTGCAGTTATTGATAGAGTTGGTTGGAATAGGCATTAGCTGTAACGGGGCTATGTAGCCTAGCGAATTAAAGTTTCCTTTGCTATGAGTTACGATCATTTTTAGTACAGTTTAATCTCGTGCGTACCTTAAATGCAACTAGTTGGTGAACATCCGGTTCTATATTCTCTAAGCGAAAGTTGAGTTTTAAGATGAGCCAGATCGGTCAAAACTTCTCCTACCTCCCTCTTTTGGGGGTTTTCGGTCTGTCTCTACGCCTGATTATAGTCTTAGTTTAAGAACTATCGAGCTGGAATTTGGTACACACGCTTCCAAGCTCTAAGAAGAGATTATCCCCTTTCTGGAGATGTCCGTCTGTCTATCCTCACTTTTATAGCCGTAGTTTAAGAGCCATCGATCTGTAATTAGGTATGTAACCTTGTATCCCTCAAGCGGAAATTAGGTTCTAAGATGATAAAGATCGGACAAAAGCCACACCCACCTATCATACCAACACCCCATTTGTGGGGTGTCCGTCAGTTCCTACGATTACAGGCGTAGTTTAAGAGCTATCGAGCTAAAATTTGGTACACACGCTTCTTTCCCTATAAAAAACCCCTTTTTGGGGAGTCCGCAAGTCTCCCCACTATCATAGCCGTAACTTAAGAGGTGTCTACCTGAAATTTGGCACACAAGCTTCTATTCTTCAAGCGGAGATTATGATGATCAAGATCGGACAAACTTACATCCACCTCGTATACCAATAACCTTGTTCTAAGGGTGTCCGTCCGTCTGTCCCCGCGATTACAGTTTAAAACCTATCGAGCTTTAATTAGTACGAATGCTTCCAAACCCTAAGCAGAGGTTTAGCTCTAAAATTAGCAAGATCAGACAAAAAGAACTCCCATCTTCCATACAAAACTCGCCCTTTTCGAGGGTTTAAAAGTGCATTGTAATATTCTCCGGCCATATACAAAATTCCAGCTTTCAATAAAAAGTTGATGAAAAAAATTAGAGAGACTAAAAATAACGTCTAATTCGTATACAAACTCCCCTTTTTAAAGGCATAGCCGAATATAATTACCTTACTTAAAACCTGATAATTTTTTGTTCAGGGGATATCTATGTCGATTATTTGATTGATATTTTTTTGTGTGGAAATCTGGTTACACTCAGTATTATGTTATTTGCCAACATGATTCTAATATTCTTCCTTGCACCAGAACTTGCCTCATTTACAATAAGGGCTTTTGTTTTCAATTACTGAGAAAGTTGCTTGAAATAGGCATTGGCTAACTCGGACGTATGCCAGCTTGCTATGTCATGCAGTTTTTGTATTTGATTACAAGTGTTTTGGAACATCTGAGACTATATTTGCACTAACATTACACACACGTCTATGAAGCTTTAGAAATGTCTTCAACCGATTATCACGTGATCAATTGATTAGTACGCCTCTTGATCAGGTGGTAACCTATGGATGTTTGATGGTGTTAGTTTGAAATGTAGTTTTACTTACCACCATTATTTTAGACAACGCGAAGCTAAGCAGTCAAAATCCGTTGTCGAAGATATTTTCTAAGTAAATTCTGTTTTCTGACTTCTGAACTAAGAACATCTTCTCTTCATATTTTACCATGAGAAGCTTTCAACACAATTGTAATGTCGTGGCCGGTGCCACGACTCATATATTTGCTCCAATCTGTTATTTAATGATCTCAATTATCATCGTCTTTGTCCTTTGTCGGAAATGCCATGATCATATGTAACTTGTCATATGGAAGAAATGAAACAGGGCCTTCCACCTTATCTTGTTCGCCGCTGGGTGCGGCACATCACATACAGAATTGTATGTAACCCTATGTATGTAACCAATATACTTATAAATATGCATGTTCATATACGATATGAAATGTAAGAAATCCATATATACATAGCTATTTATTAAGCGTAAGTTAGCGCATCGTCATGACAGTGTTTGCGCAGAGTATTAGATCTAAAGACATTGGATATAGGAAAATAAAAAGAAATGAGATGAGTTACTTTACTATAAATTCCAGACTATGATGAATTTGACTAGATTGTTTGAGAGTATTGAAGATAATCGTTTAATACCAATTTTTCATTAGTGTGGTACAGGAAATACACTTAAGCTTTAAAAATATGAAAGGTGAAAAAAAATTTATTGTTAAGGTAAAAGCTATGAAAACATAGATATGCAACAACCGAGGATGCAAAGTAAGAACTGTGGGTAATATAGTCGTCACAGATTTTGGGCCTTTTAAAAGTATAGTTAAGAATGTGTCCACAATCTACTACTATCTTAAAATTTCAGAGTTATATAACCACTCACTTTGGTTTTCTTGGCGTAAGTTAATCCGGTGAACTTCATTGCTTTGACTGGTCTCCGTTGTTTCCGGTGTATTGTAAAGGGTCCTTGAATTTTTCACCACAAAAATTCCCTTGAATATTGTTTGAAAGCGCAATTATTTCTACAATAAGTTATAGAAGCTCTCATTCTCGCATTTAAGTTTGTTAACAAACTTCTATTCTAAGACTAACATAAACGGGACCAACAGTTTAACGACGATTCCGAACGTCAGCTTTTATATATGCTTTTACAAATGCCGATTAACTGGTCTCCACAAATTGTTGCTGTCTACTGTCGCCACAACGACAAACGCTTTTTATGACCTGTCACACACATACATATTCCTACTCTACATCACTGTGCTCTCGATAACATGCATGAGCCACTAGATCCAACAACTACTCTACCGCAAAGGTATAACAGCTAAAGAGGTACTCATAAAATTCCCTAGTGGAGGGTTCCCTTCAACCATTGCTCAAGCATTCGAGTGCGAGCGAGCAATCAAAGTTTATAATTGGCTCTTGACAACACTAACACTTGTTGGCTGACTGCTGCTGTTCACCGATGAATCCATGCGCTCGATGCCTTACTGACTGACTGACGCTAGGTTATGATGTTACCTGCTGTTTCAGCAGCCCAAAACAAACGATGCATAAACGTAACATTTTTGCCATTCGTAAATTAAGTTTATGCCATGCTACAGTGAGTTCAAGTTACGACACTTTGGTTTGTTTTTTTTTTGCTGGCAAACATAAATGCTAATACTATGTACTATGTACTTTGGCATTCAATGAATTCATAAGTAATGAATGCTAATTACAAAATTAGAATTGATGTAATTAATGTAAGGATCACGTTCCACCGGATGCACATGAGCAGCAGAAGCTTTGAATAATTCAATGGAAATACCAGAGTATATGTATGTATGTATATATGAGTGTGTTCGTTTGGAATATGTGGTGTCCCTTTTACCAATGCGCATTTTGCTGTTTTTTCTTCTTTTGTTTTTGCATATGCAAAATTCCTTTGCATATCCATCAGGAATTGCAGCGTTGAGGCATTTAAAGTTTGCCATCTTTACGATATTGAAATACTTTTGACATTTTGTTTTTAGGTCTTTGTGTTTTGCTTTTGTTTAATGTATTCTATTGTGTGCATTTTTTTATTGCGTTCCATTGCATGTTTTTGTGTGTGCGGAGGCCAAGAGAGAGAGCTACCAGTAAATGTGGCAGTATTATGAGTTCGAGACGAGTACTATCAACATGGGCAGTTCGTGAATGTAGAAGCAATTAATGGTAATACGGTAATGGAAAAAAGTACAGTAGTAAGTATGGCAAATGTAAATCTTAACTTCTTGACCAGACATATCTTGTAAAATGTTGTTATCAATATTGACATTGTCAATCATCACGTATTGTTCGATGTGTGAAACTAAAGTCACTTGTGGACTCAAATACAGACAGGAAACTCTAATTGCACTTTTGAATGAGTGAGTGACTTTAAGTGGTTCTATTTTTATACTTTTAAGATGTACTCATTCAAATAGGACTTATAGTATAACAATGATTCTGAACATCAGCTTTCGAAGTAGATTTTAACAAACAAATACCGATTGACTTGACTCCTCCAAAGCTTCAGTTCATAATATGGAAAATGCAATAACTGTAGATGGTTGCGACAGGACTTCAGAAAAATAAAATACTTCCGATTTTTTTTCGAAAAAACATCTCCTAAGACATGGATGCATTATATCCGTGAGGGTAATTTCTTGATTCCGCATAAATTTTTCAAAAACTTTTTAAAAAATACAGTTTTTATCTTTTAGGGCAAAGCCCAGTCTCGGAGAACCAACATAGAACTGTACCAGACGCCAGCCCTTAGTGTCTGGCGCAGAATTTTGGGGAATGGCACAAGTGGGTGAATCTGATATGTATAGTTAGACAACATCTGTAGTTAAGGCGAAAATGGAAAAAAGTTGTTTTAGTTTTATAATCTGATATTTTTTGCGAAAAAAAATCCTTACTGAATCCTTTTGGACTGAAAATAAGACACCACATTTGGCTAAGGAAAAAGTGCTCATTCACTTTTGACAATGCACCTGCGTACACGTGTGTACTCACCATGTCAAAAATCCAGAGAAAAATCTACGAGTTGCTACCCACTCAGTATATTCTGTAGATTAAGACCCCAGGGACTACATTGCTTTGCAAATCCTAAGGAAATCGATCAGCGAACAGTGTTGCGGAAATAATTCTGTAGCTGTTATCACGACTAGTGCGATTAGGTTTCGGATATGATTTCGAATGTCGGTTCCAAAGTCAGATTTGGCTGGAAATTTCGGTTTCCGCAATATGGACCAAAGTCCTTTTGTTGTACAAACGCCCAAAGTCCTGTGAGGTACAGATGACTAACGTCCAGTCTAGGGTGATCAATTATTCGGGTTTATGCGAAAACCGGTTTTCGAATTATTCGAAAAATGACATTTAAAAAAAACCGGTTGCTTTTTTTGAAATTCACAAAAAACCGGATAATCCGGTTTTCAAAATTATGCCAAATAACAAATTAAAACACAATTTTTGACAAAAAATTTGATTAAAAAATAACAGAAAACAAATCAATTATACCTATAAAAAGTAAACTTTTAGTTTAATTATAATTACAATGCAAAACATTAGTGAGATCAGTTTGTTATTTTAACAAAGACAAACGAAACAAAACAATTCATTTGTAAATAATTGATTATATATAAATATATTTAATTTAATCTTTAGTTATACCTAAAGTAACATTTAAGAAATAAGATACAATTTAAGTGCTTGGGTGTATACCTATTTTTTTCTTTGGTTTTTATAAAACTTGACATTGAAAATGCCCTTTCACTCAGTGTACTATTTGGACTTATAGTGCACAAGGCGTTTAATATTGAATATTTTAGAAATGCGTCACTAATTGGGAGTTTACTCGTACTTAAATACAAAATGAGAGTATTCAGGGTATATCGTTCTGATATACGTCTTTTGAAAATTGCATATAAATTTATTGAGAATTGGTTTTGAATTGTTGAAAAGTGTTAAAGTAAAAATTTAAAAATACCTTCAGCATCAGCTAAAGTCGAAGAGTTTGCAGAAAGTTTTTGTATAGACATTTCCAAATGTTTATGGGTGTCACTAAGCGATATCATTTTCACTAAATGGTGTCAGTCCTAACTCCAATAAAGTATGATTCACACATTTGTGCAATTTTAAAAATTGAGAAACCATATTGGTTATAGAATTCCAGTGGTGCTTAACATCATGGATAAGTTGAAGCTCCTTATTAAATTGGTCTTTTACAAACATTTGTAATTTCTTTCGCTTTTCAGCCGACTTATTAAACATTGAAGATTTATAAAACTAACAATTAGGTTGTTCTTCCGAAACACTGGAAAAAAACAAGTACGAGATCACATTTAACACAATTATGAATAAATTTAAATAAAAAATATCGAACGCCAAAAAACCGAGATTCGACAAAAAAAAACCGGATTATTCGATATTCGATGATTAGCTACCCAGTAGGAAGTATCGTCATACACGACTTTGTCGTCAACGCTATCCTCAAGACAAAATTGAACTGAGCTGACCGACAAAATACTAATGTTATCGTTAATCAAACAAAAAAATTCAATGTAACGAGACAATAACGACATAAAAATGAAGAGAGGAAAGTAGAAGTAAAAAATGTTCAGTTTGTTGGAAACAGCACTGCGAGACGGTTCATGTATCGCACGGTTTCAATAAAACTACTTCAATTTGTTAATTTAAATTATTAAGCACTGGTAACGACAATTTGACCGACACTGTCGGTCATTAGGTCGTGCATGTTTGCGTGGGCGACATGTCGCTTATTTAGGCATCAACGACAATTTGACCGACATTGTCGCTCATCAGGTCGTACATGACAAAGCGGACACTTGTATGAAAATTTCGTTGACGATTTGTATGGACGGTCCCCTACGTGTCATTAACGATTTACTATGGTCATGCATCTATCCTTGAGGATGTCTTGCAGACACTTCCTACTGGGTAAGGCTAATCGGTTCGGCTGGCAGGTTAGTAGAATATGCTCGGTTTCCGCTAATAAGTTCGGGTACCAGGTATGTCTGTTCAAATGACCGAAATCCCTACGAGGTGCTTGACCATACTCCATATGGGGTAAGAGACATCTAAAGTCTCCGTGGGGAATATAAGCCCTAAGTCCCTTTTGGATACAGATGACTGATGTTACTGTAGAGAACCGATGACAGAAGTTCCTGTGATTATGGGTTGGAATTTACAGATAATCTAGGACTATTTGAAATGTTCGGTGATTGGACTAATAAATTTCGGGTTAGGCCTTCACCAGAAGGTTCGGTTTTAAAGATTGGGTTCCAGTTCGGATTTCGGGTTCGGACGTCAAGTTCAGCTGGAAAGTTACTAGATTCTAATAGATGTTCTCGAGTTCCACTAACAGGTTCGGGTACCAGGTATGTCTGATCTTATACTTATACTTCACCTTACGTACAAAGGACCGAAGTTCCCGTGAGATACAGAAAGCCAATGTCACTGTAGGGTACAGACAACCGACGTTCCTGAGAGCTACAGTCGAACTAAGTCTCAGTGGGGTACAGACGACCAATGTTCATGTGGGATACAGACGACAACAGATAATTTGAGTATGTCCATGTTTGCATTTCAGGATCAGGTTACAGGTTCCGATATCGGGTTCGTAGCAAAACTCGACATAGGCTAAACAGTTTGGAAGTCAGGTTCAGCTGATAAGTTTATAGCAAGTTTCGGTAACAAGTTGCGTTAACAGGTACTCGTATGTGTGTTCTTAAATTATATTTATAATCTACCTTACCTACAGACGACTAAAAATCCTGTGATGTGCATACAAACCAGGTTCCTGTGAGGTACAGATGACAAAGGTCCATGTGGGATTCAGACAAATAAAGTCCCCGTGGGGTTCACACGATCGAAGTCGCTGTGAGATAAGACAACCAAAAGTCCCTGTGGGATGCAGACGACCTAAAGTTGCTTTAGGTAACAGGCGACAAAGTCCATGTGAAAAGTTCCTGTGGGGGTACAGAAATACAGTTCCTGAGGTGTACATACAACAACAGTCCTTGTGAGATACAGATGACTGAAATCCATGTGGGGATACAGCTTACTGATGTCTCCGTTTGATGCAGACAACCAAATTACATTTGAAGTTCAGACGATTGAAGTCTTTATGAGGTACAGATGGCAAAAATTCCTGTGGGATACAGAAAACAGAAGTTCCTTAGGTTATGTATAAATGTATTATTACCTATAGACTGCTGCGGTCCCTGTGTGATACAGACTACCAAATACCCTGTGGTGTACAGACGACCAAAGTTTCTATGAGGAACATACGATAAAAGTCCCTATGATATACAGACGACCGACAGCTTCTGTGAGGTACAGACGACCAAAGTCCCTGAGGGAAACAGACAATCAAATTCTCAGACGACCGAAGTCTCTGTGAGGTAAAGACGACCCAAGTTCCATGTGGGATACATAATACACCCATACCTTGATATACGGCCTAGATACGTTCCCAAAATGTTGGCCGTAAAGCGTAACGCCGTAAAGCGAGGTAATAAATTTCATACCTACTTATATTTACATACATACCTACTTATCATTACTCAAGAAAGGAAAAATGTGCAAGAAAACTACGTCTACTTACGATCAGCAGAAACAAGAGACTGCTGCATCAACACTCGCTGCGCTTGTGAGTGAATGCTTTTGTTAGTCTCTCACTCTTCGTAGAAAAACGTTGAATCCCCTATTTGCTTTTAGCCGTATAGCGAGGTAATGTGCGCCGTAAAGCGAAGGTGTTCCTGAATTGAAAAAGTCCGTTATAGCGAAATGCCGTAAAAAGAGGGGCCGTATAAAGAGGTATGAGTGTACCACACTCCCCGTTGTGTATAGACGACCGAAGTCTTTTGAGGTTCAGACGGCTCAAATTCCGGGGGGATACAGATAACCGAAAGTCCTTGTGGGATACAGAAAACAGAAGTTCCTTAGAGTATGTGAATATGTATTATTACCTATAGACTGCTGCGGTCCCTGTGTGATACAGACTACCAAATACCTCGTGGGATACAGACGACCGAAAGTCTCTGTGGGGTACACAAAGCAGAAAGTTCCTGTGGGGTACAGAAGACATAAGTTCCTATGAGTATGTCCCTGTGGAAAGTTCCTGTGGGGTACAAAAGGACAGTTTCTGGGGGGTACAGACAACAGAAGTCCTTGTGAGATACGGATGACTGAAATCCTTGTGGGATACAGACTACTGTTTGCTACAGACAACTAAATTACCCGTGAGGTTCAGACGACCGAAGTCTCTATGAGGTACAGATGGCCAAAATTCCTGTGGGATACAGATGATCGAAAGTCCCTGTGAGTATGTGAGTATGTATTATCACCTACAGACTGCTGTGGATATACAGACTACCAAAAACCCCTTGGCGTACAGACGACCGAAGCTTCTATGAGGTTCATACGATCAAAGTCCCTATGGGATACAGACGACCGAAAGCTTCTGTGGGGTACAGACGACCAAAGTTCCTACATAAGTTCCTTTGAGTATGTTCACCGGATTTATCAAACAACCAAATTCTCAGATGACCGAATTCCTAGTGGGATACAAACAACTGTAGTCCCTATTTGATAAAGACAATCAAACTCCCCGTGGCGGACAGACGACCGAAGTATCTGTGAGGTACAGACAACCAAAGTCCCTGTGGGATACAGCCGACTGAAAGTCCCCGTGGAGTACAGATGATCGAAGTCCATTGGAGCATGTGAGTAGGTATTATCACCTAATCACTGATCAGTGATCAGGCGATGTAAACATTGTTTAGGAAAATAACATATAGCTTAGGGTATAGAATGCACTGACCGAAAGTTCGCCATCTACTGACGACTACTTCAAATCAATCGCCTGAAGTGAATTTAATAACTAAACTCGGATTGATTCTATTTAAAGAATTTTCATATTACCATACGTTATGGATGACAAGTCCACAAATTAAGTCAAAAACTATGGTCCAGAGTTAATATTTTATATGGGGCTTGACGATTATACTATACCAGACCCAAGTCCTTCCATTGCAGAGATATGATATAAACGGAAGGGAGTATCCTAATAGTTTTCGGTAGAAAAATAATCCGACAATTATATTGCATCGTATCAATATTGTATGATCTGTATGCTGAAATAGAATACAAATATTCTACATGCTAATTCATGCCATTTTACATTTTAATTTACTCAGTGCAGTTGTCATCTACATTAGGAATACTCCGTATTTCCTTTTTTCATATATTTAAGTATTCAATTTCTAATGATGGCCGACCCAACGATCAAAATATTTTTCTTACTCCTTTTACAGAAAATCTACAGCAACACCATTATTTTATCTGCATCATTCTCTCAGTGTAGAGTACAATAAATTCGACTACATGTGCCACCCGCATCATGATATTTCTAAATTTTAGAATTTCGACTCACAAAAGCAACAAATTCCTTTGACAAATATCATTGTTGTTCATAGCATTTTTTTCACCCTCTCTCTCTCTCTCTCTCTCTCATCATGTGATATCTGTTGTTCTTCCAACCAAAAGAACATTGGATGAGACACAAATACCAGATGTGGGTTGTTGAAGCATAGAAATCTATACATCCTCCGACAATGAATGCACGAAAGATTCCTGTATATTGTATGCAGCAACTATAGCAGATTACTCACACACAAACCCCTCTACCCATCGTCTCATAAAATACTTCTTTTTCATCCTGACTGCATATTCGTCAATTTGTGTAAGGATTACATGAAATAAATGGCAATGGAAATGAAGGAGATCCATGCTTTAGAATGAGCTATACGAACAGTACTCCTTCGTTGCATACACAAATTTGGCTTCTGATGATGTGTTGCACATACAAAACACGTGCTCGGCAACATCTGATTCCAAATGTTCACCGTTTCTTATGGTGCTGTGTGGATGCCACAAACAGAGACTAAGTAGATGAGAAGCCATATCTAAATGTTGCAGTTGTCGTTGCTGTTGCTGCTTGTTGTCGGTAGCATTTATTGTCATTTGTAGCAGCATGTTGCTGCTGCCGCTGCTGCTACAACTGTTATTGCTTCCCCTAGTTGTAGCCAAAAATGCAGAGAAAAACACACAAATAATCGCAAAAGCACGTTTCAAGTGTCAATTGAAATTGTCATGTTAGAAATTTCAATTATATTTCGCCTTTTCCTGGTGATAGCGACGATGTTGCATTGCACATGGCTGAGTGAATGATATTCGACATCATGGTTACATGTGTACTTGTCACATGCAACTGAGACGTGTGCAACAGCAACTGTTGAAATGAATGAATGTATGAATGACTGTTTGACTAATGCTTGGGATGACCACAGACTCTGTTGTGGTTAATTTGAATCCAATGACATTAGCATTGGCAACATGATCGTCTACAGAGGGGAAATTATAACGGGGCAGGCAGAGAGCTGTGGGCAGGGGGCTTCAAGCGGTGAGCGGATCATTGATATTTACATGGATATAACCGGAATATCTCTGCGGAGGTACCCAAGCAACTTACAATGTCCGATAGATCACATATTCCCCGGGCAATGCAACTGAACATCTGTACATTGGTATCAAATGTAAAAGGCGCATTGTTGAGCAACCCAAATGGCATGCCACCAACGATGCGTCTTAGGGAGTAGGTAACAAAAGTTGCTAAAGCTCAAGATAAAGGCTCTCTTAGTGGCTATGGCAGTCAGGATCGGTTTCCAAGTTCGGATGTCGTTTTCGTTGCATAAACTCGATTTCTGCTAACCGGTTCGGAATTCAGGTTCAGCTCGAAGGAAAGTAGAACATGCTCGGGTTCCGCATAATGTTCTTATATTATAAGCACTTTTATCTATATTAGGTACAAATGGTCGAAATCGACGCGATTAAGTAGTGCTAATAACGCTAGTAACCAAATGCAAAGGAGACTAGACGTCGCATAGCTGCATACCACCGATATAGCCAATGCCTACTAAAACCAACTCTCATAATTACTACAAACAAACGCCCCATTTTTGATGTTCCTGATACCAAGTGGAGGCATATTGCGCATTATATGGCCACTGACGCAACGATCATACTGGAATATGATAAACCTCGCATAGACAAGTTCTAGTACGATGAAGAATGTCGCGTTTTGTCTGAGAAAGTGTTGCTGCACACAATGCAAAACTGCAGCCAATGGTAACGCGTGCTTTGACGGAACGATATAACGAGAAGAGGAGAGATAAAACGCCTTTTCAGACGGAAAAATCGTCTATGGAGGAAAACAGAGAGATTCAGGACATCCAAAAGTATAGGGATAGTGAAGATACCTGAAGTTTTAAAAATATAGGTTTTGGAGCAGGTATCCCACACGCAGGGACAGCGATGGAAATCTGATCTCGGAAACACAGAGTATGCTGCATGTATGGAGAGATAATTTTCGTACTCTGCTCGACGACAGAGAAGATTGTTCACTACAGAGCCAAAACGAGATCAGCAATAAAGCTGCGGGAGCCGATGGACTGCCGACAGAGCATTTTAAGTCGATGAACTGCCAATGTGCCAGCAACAGCTCATAAACAAGATTTGGGTAAAAGAATGCATGGCCGGTTGTTGGAACCTTAGTGTCCTATGTCTTGTGTAAAAGAAATGCGATCCAGGAGTGTGTACGAACTACCGCGGGGTCAGTATTTTACCCATCGCATACAAGGTCCTGCCATGTGTGTTACATGATAGTCTAAAGCCTTTCGTAATAAACATGTCCTTATCAATGTGATCTTAAATCAAACTAATT
This sequence comes from Muscina levida, assembly GCA_964034835.1. Taxonomy (NCBI): domain Eukaryota; kingdom Metazoa; phylum Arthropoda; class Insecta; order Diptera; family Muscidae; genus Muscina; species Muscina levida. The sequence goes on from OZ035881.1 coordinate 124,584,703, forward strand.
AGTTCTTTTCGATGTAGCTTTAGACCAGGCAAAGCCACGACCTGCCATATACCACACACTACCACAAATCCTGGGGAAGACCCGAAAAGTACAGATTAACAATTACTTGCTTTTTGTCGACTACAAAGCTTCATTCGACAGTATAATATTGGAAAAATTCTAAGCTATGGCTGAGTTTGGTATCCTTGCGAAGCTGATACGACTGCGCGGGATGACACTGACAGAAACGAAGTTTTCAATAAGAATAGGAAAAAATCTGACAGGTTTCTACCATGCGAGGCTGTAGACAAGGCGACAGTCTGTTATTCGATCTCTTTAATATCGTATTGGAGATGACCATGCAGAAGGCTGAAGTTAACACGATTGGTAACATCTTTAATAAAAGTCACATGCTGGTTGAGTATGCCAATGATATAGATATCAATGGCCGCGGACTACGGAATGTTACTGCGGTCTTTTCATGCATTCAGAAGCAGTCGGCAGCAGTAGGAGGACACCAACAAGATACAAATTATTTGTTTCAATGAACAAAGAGTCTACTCGTCTGGAACACTGCGCATGATCGTTGACATTTATAACTTAGAAGTGGTAGATAATTTTGTTCACCTTGATTATGTCGTAAACAAAACTATAATTTTGTTCACCTCGATTACGTCGTAAACAAAACTATAATATCAGCCTAGATATAAAGAGGCGAGCGTTGATCGCAAACCGCTGCTACTATGCGATAAGTAAGCGAATTGATGACAAAGCCCTCTTCGAATCATGAACATTCAAATATACTAGACACTGCCCCCCAAGGGGGTTCCTTCCGGGTGGACTTCGGAGAGTATCACCTTCACGTACCCAAGAGAACCACCAGTGGACCTCTTTCAGGCCCTGCAAGGCAAAAGTTGAAGTAAAAAAGTACGTCTTTACGAGCTCCGACAAAGGAGTCTAAAGATGGTGCTACGGGAGGTCAGGTATGGCCAGGGCGGTTTGCCCTAGGTATCGGGTAAGTAACAGCTTCGCTGTGCTGTGGTTAAACCAAAATATTACCAGCGTTTATTTTGGAGTTTGATGCTCGAGGGGAATGGAGCTGGGTATCTCTTAATACCATACGAGCCTTTCATCTCTCATTGTGCATCTTACGGATTCTCAGTTGAGTGTGGCTTTGCACTCTTAGCGTCTTAGCGAATAGTAGCACCAAATCTCTAACAAGGGTGTAAAATCGAAATTTTATAATTGTATCAGACTCTTTGAGCTTTTTCAATTAAGTCGGGCAGTAACCATTCATTTCATGTTTGTGTGATGTCCAAAGTGTGATAGCCATAGTGTTATAAATTTATGATGCCAGCTGGAACAGGTGGTTTGTTGCGGTCAGACGGATGGGGAGCTTTGCTTCTAGCAGAAGGTGACGAAGTGTTGATGACAGATTACATCGGTATTCTGATGATGAATGTAAGGCAGGCCGGATGGGAACTTCGGTATTAGCAGATGGCGGCGTTTAGAAATATTACAGTATGCATGATTGTTGAGGATGGAATGGTTACTGCCCATATGTCTAAATAATAACACATAATAAGACCAAGTGGCAAATAATAGCAGTGAGGGGCCAAATCGGATGGAGTGCAAGACTCGGTCTTGTACATGTCAGTCAATTTGGTACCCCTACATAAGTGTAATGAACAATTTGAATATTTCGTGGTGTATTGAGAATTAGATCCGGGCCTTAACAGCGCATAGTAGTATGATCTAGTGGGTGGAGACCCACTTTGCCGTAGGGCCTTTGGGGAGTATTGCCCACTATGTTGAGAGAACCCACAGTGGAACCATTTCTGGCTTTGCAAGGCGTAAAGTTGGTAGTAAAGGTTACGTCTCTACGAGCTCCGACTAAGCAGCCCTAAAACGGGACGAAGGACGGCTTAAACAGTTTATGTTTTGTGTTCCTGTCCCTAAGTGCAACCAAATGGTTATTTTGGTGATGCCAGCCGAATGGGGTGCTTCGGTACCTAGCAGAAGTTGGTAAATGAGGCCAGCCGGATGGGGAGTATCACTCCTAGCATATGCTGGTGAAGGAAGTCGATGAGTGGTCGGCCGGATGGGAAACTAAGGGTTCTAGCAGATAATGGCGTTGTGAACGCATTATTTAGATCATAGACACCCAATATAAAATGAGGTGCTATTACGGAGAGGGAGACAGATCGCATTGAAAGAAATGTAGTGTGTATTTCAACATAATGGGAGTGAGTGAGAGAAAAAAACAGTACGTGTGAGTTTAGCAAACACAATTGTGCCACTGTTGGACATCTATGTTATAGATGTATTATTTGTCTTGCTCTGCGTTGTAGAATCCTGGGAAATGCCATAAGGGGATGCATTTGTTTTGGTAGTCTTCGAGAGAAAAATACTCTGCAATATCGACGTAGTCAAATGCGTTGGCCGTGATATGTTGTTGTAATAGAAGGTTCGTCCAAAAATTCGTTGGTGGGACCAGGTGAAAGAGCTGTTATCTAGATATGGTGTGACGAAGCGCATGAAATTCTGTTCTATGTTCGGCAATTGATGAATGAATATCTGTTGTTCCTGCCAAATAATACCCAATGCCAAATTCTTCTTTTTGGGACTACTTTCACGTGCAGTTCTCAGAATTGAGTCCCAAATCAATGAGCTGAAAAATATTGTACTGTATTACGTATAGTAAAAGCTGATGTTTGACATCAATAGTTCGTGTTCGACGTTAAAATGTAGGTTCCATTGTGTGTGTGACTGAAATTTGAAGCGTGTTAATTGGAAATTGTGCGAGAATATCTCATTCATAAGATGTAAAGGAAAAACATTTTTTTAAGAGGTAGCGCTAGAAGTAGCACTTTAAGACTTAATGGATTATACTGCCCGACGACTTATTGAAAGTTTGCCTAAAGAGGAATTTACATTATGAATAAAAGCTATATAATGGAATATTCCATCAAACTGTATTACAAACCAACAAATGCTACAAATCATACATCTATTATTGATGCGATTAGTTTTAAGGTTTCTGTAGTTCCCAATCTGTACTTTGGGAAAATCCTCGGCCATCATTACAACACTGTACAACATATTTCAGATCATTGATTCAGGACTCAATTTTGAGAATTAGACGTGAAAGTAGCCCCAAGAATAAGAACTTCGGTTTGTCAATTTGGCTGGATTACCCAGTACAACATTTTTCAGCTCATTGATTTGGGACTCCATTCTGAGAACTGCACATGAAAGTAGCTCCGATAAGAAGAAGTTCTGCATCATTAGTTTTGTCAAGTTACATGTCATAATAATTTAATATCGATTTGAAGTTAGTTAGAATCGAATAGAGGAATTTGTCACGTTTTTGGCTCTTTTGATTGACATAACTCGAGAACCACTAATCCGATTTAGCTGAAGCAAATTTAAAGAAATTAAGAGTTACAATTCCTTCAACCTGTTCATATAACTTTCCCTACATAAGCAACAGTTTCACTGTTCCATTCATTAAATGATTTTGAACTGGGTTTATTTTGTAGCAGTTAAAATAAAACAGTTGTACTCCATGGCGTATGATTTACGTGGTATATTACTTATGATAATCATACACCACCATATACCAATAAAACAAAAGAGCCTAAATCGTGACAAATTTCCCTATGCGATACTTACTAACTTCAAGTCGATATTAAATTATTATGGCTTCTTCTTCTTCTTTACTGGCAGCAACAACAGAAATTCATCTATCAGTAGCCGCACGTAGAAAACCATTCCAAGCGCTTCGGTTTTTTGCGCTCCGTAGATAGTTCGTCATACCAAGCTTACTTAACATTTCCGTCACCTGGTCTATCCATCGGAGTTTTGGTCGCCCCCTCCTGCGCCGCCCATCGAGTTTATTGCCGAAGACTTTTCGAGCCGGAGCGTTATCGTCCATTCGTACAACGTGTCCAAGCCAGCGCATTCGGTCTATTTGAACGCGCTTGACCACGTCGATGTCGTTGTACAGCTCATACAGCTCATACAGCTCATGATTCATTCGACGACGGTACTCGCCGTTCACGATGATGGGTCCAAATATTTTGCGTAGTATTTTTCTCTCGAAGACTCAAAGAATAGATTGATCCGCTTGTGTCATTACCCACGATTCTGCGCTGTAGAGCAAGACAGGTAGGACCAGAGTCTGGTAGAGCTGGATCTTTGTTTTTCGAGAGAGCGCTTTGTCGTTAAATCGCTTGCTTAGCGCATAGTAGCAGCGGTTTGCGATCAATACTCGTCTTTTGATTTCGAGGCTGACATTATTATTTTTGTTTATGGTGGAGCCAAGGTAGACAAAATCATCTACCACTTCAAAATTATAGTTGTCAACGTTCACGCAGCGTCCCAGACGAGAGGACTCTTTGTTCGTTGAAACAAATAACTTGGTTTTGTCCTCGTTTATCACCAGACCCACTTCAGCCGACTGCTTTTCAATGCTCGAAAAAGCCGCAGTAACATCTCTCAATCTACGTCCAATAATATCGATATCATCAGCATACGCGAGAAACATGTGGCTTTTGTTAAATATGGTGCCATTCCTGTTTACTGCTGCTTTCCGCATGATCATCTCCATTACGATGTTAAAGAGATCGCAGGACAGACTATCGCCTTGTCTAAAGCCTCGCTTGGTAGAAAATGGCTCTGACAGATTTTTGCCAATTTTCACTGAAGACTTCGTTTCAGTCAGTGTCATCCCGCAGAGTCGAATTAGCTTTGCGGGGATACCAAACTCAGCCATAGCATCCAACAATTTCTGTCGTATCGGACTGTCGAATGCAGCTTTGTAGTCGATAAACAGATGGTAGGTGTCGATCTGCATTTCTTAGGTCTTCTCCATGATTTGCCGTAGCGTGAATATCTGGTCGGTGGTGGATTTACCAGGTCTAAAGCCACACTGATAAGGTCCAATCAGGTTCGCCAGGAGGGGCTTTAGTCTTTCACATAACACACTAGACAGGACCTTGTACGCGATGGGTAAAAGGCTAATACCGCGATAGTTGGTACACACACTAGGATCGCCTTTCTTAAGCACGGGACATAGGACACTCAGATTCCAATCATCGGGCATGCATTCCCGGAGCCAAATCGTGTTTATGAGCTGGTGCATGCATGTTACCAGGTCATCGCCGCCGGCTTTAAAAAGCTCTGCCGGCAGTCCATCGGCTCCCGCAGCTTTATTATTTTTAAGCCGGGCAATTGCCGTGCTGATCTCGTTTTGGCTCGGTGGTGGACAATCTACTCCATCGTCGATGATTGGTGCGATTCCGTCACTTATGCTGCCTTCGAGAACGAGAAGAGATTGAAAGTGTTCCCTCCATATTTGCAGCACACTCTGAGTGTCCGTGACCAGATTTCCGTCTCTGTCCTTACAGGTGGGGATCCCTGTTCCAAAACCTTTACTTTTTACCTTTTGGTAGAACTTTCGGGCCTCACCTCTATCCCTGTAGTTTTCGATATCCTGGCTCTCTCTTTTCTTCCACAGACGCTTTTTCCGTCTGAACAGGCGTTTCATCTCCCTCCTTTTCTCTTTATAACGCTCCGTCACCGCACGCGTCGCCATTGGCTGCAGTTTTGCCTTGTATGCAGCATCCATTTCCTCAGACACTTCGCGACATTCGTCATCGTACAAGGGCTTGTCTGAGCGTGGTTTTTCATAACCCAGTACGGTTGTTGCGGCAGTGGTCATAGAATTCGCAATATGCTGCCACTGCATGTCGGGAACATCAGAACTAGGGGGATTTGTATGGAGTAATTGAGAGAGTTGGTTTGAGTAGGCATTGGCTATCTCAGTGGTCTGCAGCTTTGTGATGTGTAGCTTCCTTTGCGTTTGATTAAGAGTGTTTTTAGCTCTACTTAATAGTGTACGTACCTTGGCTGCAACTAAGTGGTGATCCGAGTCGATATTTGCACCGCGCATCACACGCACGTCCATAACGCTTGAGACATGCCTTCCATCAATTACCACGTGATCAATCTGATTTCTTGTATTTTGATCGGGAGATATCCAGGTTGCCTTGTGGATATCTTTATGCGGGAATCTGGTTCCACTCACAACCATGTTTCTTGCCGACGCGAAACTTACCAGTCTGAATCCGTTATCGGAGGTGTTGTTGTGTAGACTGAATTTTCCGACTGCTGAACCAAGAGCATCTTCCCTTCCTATTTTAGCATTAAAATCTCCCAGAACAATTTTAATGTCATGTGCAGGGCAGCGGTCATATATATCCTCCAGGCGCTCATAGAATGCATCTTTGATGTCATCGTCTTTGTCTTCCGTCGGGGCGTGTACACAAATCAGCGTAATGTTAAAATATTTCGCCCGGATGCGAATGGTGGCTATACGGTCATTTACAGGGTTAAACCGCGAGACCAGGTGTCGAAGTCTCTTGCCGACTATGAAACCACATCCAAATTCGTGTCTTTCTGCATGGCAGCTGTAAAAGATGTCACAGTTCTTCCGTCGTGTGCATCCCTGTCCCGTCCATCTCATTTCCTGTATGGCGGTGATGTCAGCCTTGTATTTGTCGAGGACATCCGCCAGTTGGATAGAGGCACCATCTCTGTATAGAGTTCGGACATTCCAGGTGCATATCCTTAAATCATGGTCCTTATATCGTTTGCGGGGGTCGTCAACATTTGGTTCTTGTTTTTCGTTTTCTTCGTGTTTTCATAATAAATTTTTGTTTAAGGAGAGTGGCTTATTAGGCCACCGCTCCCGATCTTAGTTTCTTGAGGCTGCCAAAGCCACTAAGAGAGCCTGTGTTGAGTTTCAGTAACTTCTGTTACCTAGTTCCTAAGACGCATCGGTGGTAGCATGCCGATTAGGTTACTCAACACTTCGCCTTCTAACTCTAGCTAACTTCAAAGCGGTTGCTTTAAAGTCATTGCCCAGGGAATACTTGGTCTAAGACCGGAAGTAGTTAGCTGCTTGGACAGTGCCACAAAGGAATCGATTCTGGTCACTCCCAAGTGAGTGACAATCAGTAACTTTCTACCTCTGGGCAAAGTCCCATTCCCCCCATGGCATGTAACTTAAAAAAACGAATGATGCATAACTTCTTCTTTTGGGACCACTTTCAATTCCAGAAATCATGCGTTTTACTATGTAATAAAATTTATAGTGGGCTATAAGAAACCTACAATTGATCAAATGAATCCTTTTGTTCTTGAAATCAAAATTGTTATTTTTATAAAGAAAATATACGTTATCATCCATAGAGTGTTACAAGACAATTCAAAAGTGACTTCAGTTGAATAAAATATATGTATTTGGGTCTTTTCAAATAGCAGCAAACATTTTCTTACGAAATGATAATATGTTGTATTTTTTAATTAAAGCATATTTTATATTATGTATACGCTTTGTTGCCGTTTTTTGCAAACATGTTGAAAATGTATTGCAATTATTTCTAATTACTGCCTCTAAGAATCGAAATTATTATGAAATACTAAAACAAAGGAAACCTAACTCTAACAACGCATCTCTAAGCAATGCAATTCCAATTAAGCACTTTATAAAGAGTTACAATAAACAACAAAATACGTATTGAAAAGCATTATAAAATATACACCATACACACACATACAGTTCGCATACAGCTATAGATATGCTTAGAGAGGTATCATATATCAATATTTATTATTATCACCTTTGATCCTGTGGGATTTGCCATAGAGACTCTCATCAAATGAATAGGACTGAATTTATGATAATGATTAATCTTGTAGTATAGTTTGTGTGTCATCGTATTAATTACAATTGAAAATGTGTTAATTATGATATTCTCTAATATGAGAAATTCATAATAGGCCGAGGAGTTAATTCATTTAATGTAGTTGTTGTGCAAATGTTCACACATATACACAATGCATGCTAATCATTACACACATAGATACATACATACATCTATACATACACATGTCATATTAATTAATAATTCTCTTACTCTCTGTTGCGATAATTGACAAATAGCTATTAATTATAATTATTCAAAAGTCATTTGCTGTTTAATGTTGTTGTACGTACGTATGTATGTTATGTGCTCTTGCGTCTGTTGTTTTTTTTTTTTTGCTCCACATTCAAATATGCTTCGATGTGTCGTATTTACGCTTAATTAACTTCTAAAATTTTTTCCCGTTAGTGATGTTTGCAAAACTGCCAACTAACCTTAATGCAGTCAGCAGTCGTCAGCAGCAGCAGCAATAGCAGCAACAGCAAAACAACTTCAACTGAAATTCAATAGAAATTTCTTAATTGTATTATCGTTTTATTCCCGTGTTTGTTGTTGTCGCTGCATTATTTTCGATATGGATAAATTCACGTAATTGACTTTATTGATGGGACTTTGCGCGTTTTGTTTTCTATTTGGTTTTTTTTTCCGTCTGCACTATTCAATGATTCGAGTTGATTTTGCATTGTTTTTGTGGCCAAACATCTGACAGATGAGAAAACAATTTTAATTCATTTTAGTTAAAATTGCGTCTAGTGTATGTGTTTGTTTTCGATTTTTTTCATTATCAATAACTTCCGGTTGGGCAAATTGATAAATAATAATTTGCATTTGTATGGGAGTTAAAGGAGATTTCATTGAAATATTGTTGAAAATAATATTATCAATGTTGAATGTGTGACAGGCAGTAAATTAATATGTGCGCATTAGTGTTACCCTTAGGCGTCAAGTATACATGATAATACAATGCAGCAGACAACCGCAATATGGCCAACTAACTTGCCACTATTTATTCTTTAAATTAATTATGACGTATGTCTAACACCATGAGCAATCATTATAGTTAGATTTGAAGGCCCGAAGCATAGAAGCGATTTTTATGAGATTGAGTTGAAAAAAGATTCTTTTATTTTATATGATTGATATTTTTATAGATTGTGTTGTATCGGACTGATGAATGCTGCTTTATAGTCGATAAAGAAATTGTAAGTGCGGGTGCCGTTGGGGATGTGAAGTAAATCTTGCATCTCAAGGCGATTTACAATCTCCTTCGTGGTGGCACCTAGACAACGTTGAATAGCGGCAGATAGAGAGCGATGAACCCTGGTGGTTGGACTATCCACCCGCCTTCAGGTCCTTTACTGGCTATGAAAACCACGAAAAAGAAAATGTAACAAACGGAACCCCTCAAATGTTGACTACCCCCGCAAATGATTTAAGGACATGCACCTGGAACGACCGGACTCTCTATAAAGGAGGTTCCACTAATCGACTAGCGGATGTCCTTAAAAAAAATATAAGGCTTACATCACCGCCTTCAGGAATGAAAAAATTGCGACATCTATTACAGCTGCCATGCCAAAAGGCACGAATTTGGATGTGAATTTGTAGTTGGCGATAGACTCAGACATCTTGTCTCGCGGTTTAATCCTGTTAGTGATCGAATACATACATCACGCTAATTTGTGCTCATGCCACGACGAAAGATAAAAACGATGAGATTAAAGATGCATTTAACGAGCGCCTAGAGGAAACATACGACCGCTTCCCTGGCCACGACATTAAAATTGTTCTGGGAGACTTAAATGCAAAAATAGGATGGGAAGATGTTCTTGGTCCATCGATCGGTAAATTCAGCCTACATACCGACACGTCAGACAACGGTTTTAGGCTGGTTAGCTTCGCAGCGGGAAGGAACATGATAGTGAGTGAGTTATACACAAGGCAACTTGGCGCTCCCCCGATCAAAAATCAAATTGATGATGTGGTAATTGATGGCAGGCATGCATCTAGTGTCACGGACGTGCGTGTGATCCGTGATATATCCGCTAATATTGGCTCGGATCGTTGCAGCCAAGGTGCGCACAAGATTGAGCAGAGCGAAAAACACAAAGAAAGCTGGACATCGCGAAGCTGCAAACCTGAGAGATAGCCACTGCCTACTCCAACCAGCTCTCCTAACTACTACGACACAATTCCTTCTGACGTTCCCGATACACAGTGGCAGCATATTGCGCATTCCATGGCAACCGCCGCAACAACCGTGGTAGGATATGAAAAACTGCGCTCAGACAAATCCTGGTACGATGAAGAATGCCGCCTAGCGTCTGAGGAACAGGATGCCGCTTAAAGGGCAACTCTGCAGCCAATTGTAACCCGGGCTGTTAGGGAACGGCACAAGGAGACAGTAAAACAGGCGAGACAGCTATTTAAACGAAAAAAAACGTCAGATGAAGGAACGGGAGAACGAGAATATAGAGCCATAGAGGGAGGTGAGGCCCGTCAATTTTACCAGAAAGTAAGTGCAAAAGGCTACGGTAATGGGCTCCCCTCCAGTAAGGACAAGGATGGAAATCTGGTCACAGATACGCTGGGTGTGCTGCATATATGGTGAGAACACTTCCAGCAACTGCTGGTTCCACAAAGCGGCGCACGTGAAGGTATCACGCCAATTGTCGACGACGGCTTAGATTGCCCACCACCAAGTTAAGCCGAGGTAAGAAGAGCAATATCGCGGCAGAAGAACAATAAAGCAGCCGGTGACGACGGACTTCCGGCAGAGCTCTTCAAGTCCGAGGGACTGATAATGAGCATGCCCAAGCACCTACTCACGGATAGGCTTAACGAATGCATGCCCTATAATCGGAATCTAGGCGTACTATGTCCTGTTCTGACATAAAGTGATCCAAGTGTGTGCTCCAACTACCGCGGGATCAGCATTTTACTCATCGCATATAAGGTCCTGTCGCGTGTGCCATGTGAATAACTTAAACCAGTGTTATCCAACCTGATCAGTTCTTATAAGTGTGGCTTTAAACCTGGCAAATCAATAACTGACCAGATATTCACACGACGCCAACCATTTGTTTATCGACTACATAGGTGCATTCGACAGTCCGTTACGACAGAAACTATTAGATTCTGTGGCTGAGTTTGGTAACCCAGCGAAGCTGATACGGCTTTGCGCCATTTTCTACCAAGCGAGGCTTCAGACAAGGCGATAGTCTGGCGAAAGGCAGCAATAAACACGAATGGCACCATCTTTCACAAAAGCCACATGCTGCTCGCGTATGCCGATGATATAGATATCATTGGCAGAGGACAGCGGGATATTACTGCTGCCTTCTCGAGTATTGAAAAGCAGTCGGCAGATGTGGCTCTCGTGATTAATGAGGACGAAACCAAGTTATTTGTTTCAACAAGCAAAGATTCTACCCGTTTGGGACGCTGCGTAAACGTTGACAACTATAACTTTGAAGTGGTAGATGATTTGGTCTACCACGGCTCCTTCATAAACAAAAATAACAATGTTAGCCTAGAAATCAAGAGACGAGTATTGATCGCAAACCGCTGATACTATGCGCTAAGAAAGCAAATTAGTGATACAGCGCTCTTTCGAAGAACAAAGATCCAACTCTACCTGTCTTGCTCTACAGCGCAGAATTCTGGGTAATGAGACAAGCGGATCAATCTATTCTGGGAGTTTTCGAGAGGAAAATACTTTGCAAAATATTTGGACCCATTATCATTAACGGCGAGTATCGTCGTCGAATCACGAGCTGTATAAGCTGTACAGCGACATCGACGTAGTCAAGCGCGTTCAAATAGACCAAATGCGCTGGCTTGGACACATTGTACGAATGGATGAAAACGCTTCGGCTCTAAAAGTCTTCGGCAATAAATTCGATGGGCGTCGCAGGAGGGGGCGACCAAAACACCGATGGATGGAACAGGTGAATGAGCTGTTATCTAAGCTTGGTGTGACGTTCATCTACGGAGCGCAAAAGACCAAAACGTTTGGAACACTTTTCTTCATGCGGCTCTGATAAATTTCTGTTGCTGCTGACAATTAAGAAGAAGTTTTGTGATTAGTGGAGTTTAGTATTACCTTTATAAGGTCGAAAACGTGATTTCGTTTCTTTCGTAGAAAAATATTTTATATATACTCGCATTCATACACAAGTACGAAATACCTCAATTTATTTCTTAGGAGGGCGATAATATGTTTTGTATGAACGGTTGTCGACAACTAGAATGTCATAGCAAATAGTTATCGATAACACTCGTGACAGATTCCTTGTGCCTGTAAGCGCCATTGCACCAAATATCGTATATTTTGACATACGTATGAGTAATGAATAACATTCCACATAACTCATACGCTCTGGTATGGGTAAACTTTTTACTGTCACATAATATGCTATGACCTTAATAAATAGCTTATTGCGACACAATAACGTTTAACTCACAATACAATGAATTACAAAAACCAAACCCCTATGACAAGATATAACCGTATGATAATATAGAAAAGTGCTAAAAATCCACCTTGAGCAAAAAATTTCGTATGATCATTAAATTATTAACGCAGTTAACTTGACAAAACGAACGATGCAGAAATTCTTATTTTTCGTTCTACTTTCACGTACAATTCTCAGAATTGTTACCCAAAATGGTGTGTTGTACTGTGTGAGCTCCGCCCACAATCAATGTATATGACAAATTTAAAGCCTAAATACAAAACATCAATTTTGACATTTTTACAAAGAAATAATAATATATTCAATATGAATTTTAGTAAACAAGTATAATATCCGTTTTAATACTATTGCAAACAATTAAAATCAAAAACATATATTGCCATGAATGTACGTAAAACAAGGTAAACATGCTAGTTTGATGTATGTATATCTTAAAGTTGCTGTTAAAATGCCTTATAATTGTATATTATGTTATGGGAAGTTATGATGTTAAGCTTTGTTTACTTCAGTTAAAATTTCTTGGGAAAAAAATCTTGTGTTTCATAAAAGGGGCTTGTTATAGTGGCGCATGCTATTCTTAATTGATGCTGGCTCACTGCTTCTGATGCAATACCTAAGAGTTATAAAAAATTTGATTTGAGAATGAAGTTGTGCCAAATTGAACCTAAATTAGTAGAATATCTTTTAAGAGTTAAGTATGCTTAGCAAGCCCACTGTGGAAGTTCTTTACATCAACCAGCAATTACTGAATAATTTACAAGACCACGAAACTGTAATACAATCAAAAATGTTGGTAAATAGTAAAATTTTTGTTAATGCTCTTTATGAAACACTTTACTTAACTTAATTTCCCTTACACTCCATGAATGAGGTATGGGATGCTTCTCGCGTTGTTGTGAATTAACACACTTTCTGTTTTAGATTCACAACAAACGGCACCTACTTGTTTATCGACGAATGCGAACGTAACTGTTTGAGAAGCTTGTACTAGACATGGCGATTGACTCGACAACATACATGGAAATTACTTAAAGGAAACCATTCATTTGTCATGACAGTTTCGTATTTGATGATTGTTTCTATAGTTATGTAAGCTATATCCTTGCCATCCACATGACCTACGTCTATCTTAATTCCTATTAGGCGCATTTATTCATGTACTTGTCTCATTTTTAATCAAGCTCAAGTCACAAAATGTGTCACTGTAGTATCTCCAACAGAGTCTTTCAAAAGAGCCTATAAGACCCATATCATAAATCAACTCACCTCACCTTCGACCCCCTGTGCCACTATCACCAACATACGTCTTATATTATCTTTACTATCCCATAACGTATCAACAAATATGAAATTTATTACCAAAACCACTTTGCCACAATAAAAATGCAATGCAAAAAAAGAAAACGATAACTCTCCACCACAATTCAGCCAAACAATAAACTATTTTCGAATTCATAGCATGAGGAAGGATTGGTGTTATTTTTTCTTTTTATTTCCACATATTCATATTACGAAATGGAATCATATTTAATATTTGCATCGTTGCCAACTTAATATAAATGTCAAATAATTCATGCAACATTAGCCCACAAAAGTGCAGCAAAGCACAGAGAGTCAAATGCGGGCAAAGAGGACATACACACACACATAGATATGCCTAATAGTATCTAAGATGAAATAGTACGTGGCATGTTATACATGTAAAAGAAGATATGAATTCTTATCTCTGCTACTACTACTGCCTCTGCTCTTTAAAAAAGACCAAAGGTACAAATGTTGTTGGCTGCTGCCTATATAGATTGCCAAGCATCGAGGTGAAGTAAGAGAAAAAAAAAACAATTTTCAATATCATTTATTTTGTACTTAAGATGCCAACGCACCACCGACCATCCTCCCCGCCAGCTTTGTAAACTTGTCTTGGCGTCGCCAGCCTAGTTTTCTCCTTCTGCAGTCACATAACTTTCAATGTGTGGCAAAAGTTTTGTCGGCATATGGAATTGATTTGAAAACGAGCTAAGTACATGACTGAGTGCGCCATCCAGCCAACCAGCCAGGGTTGAAGATGGACGGATATGATGATGGCAACGATAGATCTTACTTAGCCATAGAGTCTATAGATTGAAATGTAAATATTACACAGAGATACAATATTTAACATTGCATGTGGTAATTTAAACGATGCTTGAAACATAATATTGTGGGTCTGACCACAAAGCTTTTATAAACTCCTTATAGGCCGTCTGCGGTACAATTGTAGGTTACTCGATAGTTGCACTTGTGTTAAGTGCATAGAGTGCTTCGATGTACTCAGAGAGGCATTAAATACGATATTGTTGTGACATATGAATGTGGGAGTATATTATGATTAAGTTTGGTGGAAACGATAGGGATGTTTGTAAATAACTTCCTTAATGTTTGTTTAAAATGAAATTGCTATAGAAATTTTGCTTTTGGTGTAGATGATACATAAGCATATGAAATAAACAAAATGCTGTAAAATTTATTTATAATCAATAAATTCTTCTTTGGTCAAACTAAATCAAACTAACACTTAGTGCTATAAATGCTCGTAACCATACGTCTATAGCAGAAAAGAGAGAGCCAGGAGATCGAAAGCTACGAGAGCAGATGAACTACGAGCTAAGCTTTTTAGGCTGGCGGCGGTAGGGTTCCAACGGTCATGCACCTGCTCATAAACACGATGAGGTTAAATGAATGCATGCCTAGCACTTGAAATCTGAATGTTCTGTATCCTGTGCTTAAGAAAAACGATGCAAGTGTGTGTAACAACTATCGCGGGATCTGTCTTTTACTCATTGCATACAAGGTATTAAATGTGTTCTGTGAAAGACTATTGCATATACTATTACATTACATATACCATCACCCTCAGTAAAACATACAATTTTCTAGGGTATTAATATTATTACTCGATTTTTAAAGTAAGCGGAGTGGTACATTTGTATGGGAAGTACCAGAAGGGGCGTGGCTAGACTTTCAGTTTTTTGCTCCAAAACTTTATTCTGCTTTAGCTTTACTAAATGTACAATTTGGGCACGATCGCGCTGCCTGTATTGATATTGTTACTCTATCTCTTAAGTGGGCGGAATAGTACATTTGTCAATAGGTACCAGAAGGGGCGTGGCTGGA
The DNA here is from genome assembly GCA_964034835.1 of Muscina levida. Lineage (NCBI taxonomy): Eukaryota > Metazoa > Arthropoda > Insecta > Diptera > Muscidae > Muscina > Muscina levida. Next base: position 124,600,082 of record OZ035881.1, read on the forward strand.
CTTCCAATTTTTTTCTCCAAAACTGTTTCCTGTTATAGTTGAACAAACGACCTTTCTCGATTGTATTGATATTACTACTTGCATTCTAAAATGGGCGGAATGGTACGTTTGTATGGGAGGTTCCAGAAGGGGCGTGGCTAGTCTTTCAATTTGTTCTCCAAAATTTTATCCTGTTATAGCTTAACAAAATACAGAATTTGGGTACGATCGTGTCGATTGTATTGATACAACTACTCGATTTTTTTAAGTGGGCGGAGTGATACTTTTGTATGGGAGGTACCAGAAGGGGCGTGGCTAGACTTCCAATTTTGCTCCAAAATTGTATACTCATTTAGTTTTACTAAACACAGAACTTGGGCACTATTGCGTTGGGTATTTTAATATTATTACGCGATTTCTAAAGTGGGTTGAATGATGTATTTGTATGGGAGATACCAGGAGGGGCAGGGCCATGAAGCCCATTTGCAATACCGTAAGTAGTTTTGGGGAAATATTATTTGTGCAAAATTTGAAAACATTTGGTGCGTCTTGCGGAAGTTATCGTGCGTACCAGCCGGACAGCCAGACAGACGGACATGGTTCAAACGACTTAAAAAGTTTTTAATCGAATTTGGTTCAAAGAAACCTAGGGTCTAAAGATTATGTATATATATCTATAAATGATATATACACTCCTACCTGTAGAGTGAGGGTATAAATAAAGATGACTGGAGACAGGAATCTAAACATGGATCTCCTGCATTGTAGTTGCGTGTTCTGACCATCATGCCACGGTCAGTCCACAAAACCTGGGGAAGATTGACATCTTCTATCCATTTATCGATTACAAAGCTGCATTCGACAGTCCGATAACAATGTGGAAGGCTGAAGGAAACACGACTTGTATCATTTTTAATATGATATAGAGGCACATGCCGACGATGTAGATATCATTGGATGAGGACTGCAAGATGTTACTGCGGGCTTTACGAACATTGAGAAACAGTCGACCTAAGTGGGTCTGGTGATAAACGAGAACAACACCAAGTTATTTGTTTCAACGGACCGGCCGTGGCATAGTGGTTAGAACACGCGACTACCATGCGGGAGATCACAGGTTCAAACCTGGCTCCAGTCATCTTAAAAAGGAAAAAAAAAAAAAATAAAATTTTCTTTCATTGTCGGCTCCTCTCGAATGTTGTTGACAGCAACTTCGCAGTATTAAGCGTCGATTCAATCGTCGTTTCTAGTAAGAGCTTCTCAAACAGTGACGTTCGCATTCGTCGATAAACAAGTAGGTGCCGTTAGTTGTGAATCTAAAAATATAAAGCGTGTTAATTCACAACAACGCGAGAAGCTATCCCATACCTCAGTCATGGGGTGCAAAGGGAAATTAAGTTTTTTTTTGTTTATTTGTTTCAACGAACATATAGTCTACTCGTTTGGGACGCTTCGTGAACATTGACAACTATAACTTTGAAGTGGTAGATAATTTTGGCTTGGCTATCAATCAGGCTGGAAATCAAGAGATAAGTACAGATAAAAAAACCGCTGCTACTATGCGCTGAGCAAGCGTTTTAATGATAAAGCTCTCCCTCGACGAACGAAGATTCAACTTTACCAGACTCTGATCCTACTTGGTGATCCTACGTTTTTTGCTCTACAGCGCAGTATCCTGGGTAATGACGCAGGCGGATCAATCTATTCGTGAGTTTTCGAGAAAAATACTTTGCAAAATATTTGGACCCATCATCGTTAACGGTGAGTATCGTCGACGAATGAATCATGGGCTGTATAAGCTGTACAACGACATCGACGTAGTAATGCGCGTTCATATACACCGAATGCTCTGGCTTGGACACGTTGTACGAATGGATGAAAATGCTTCGGCTCAAAAAGTCTTCGACAATAATCTCCATGGGTGGCGCAGGAGGGGGCGACCAAAACTCCGATGGATGGACCAGGTGAAAGAGCTGTTAACTAAGCTTGGTGTGACGAACTATCTACAGAGCGCAAAAGACTTGGAATACTTTTCTACCTGCGGCTACCGATGGATAAATTTCTGTTGTTGCTGCCATTGAAGAAGAAGATCGTTCACGCAGTTCCCCAAACGAGTAGATTCTTTGTTCGTTGAAACTAGTAACTTCGTTTTGTCCTCGTCGCCCATTTTCGGTTATTCCTTCTGTATACCTGAGAAGGCTGCAGTCACATCCCGAAGTTTTCGACCGATGTTGTCTACGTCATCAGCGTACGCGAGTAGCATGTGGCTTTTGTTAGGTATCGTGCCACTTGTGTTTACTGCAGCTTTCCTCATTATCATCTCCATAGGCCGTCGACTTGTTTTAGGCCTTGTCTGGTATAGAATGGCTCCGTAAGGTCCTTGCCAATCTTCACTGAAGGCTTTGTGTCAGTCAGCGTCATTCCGCAAAGACATATCAACTTCGCTGAAATTCCAAACTCAGCCATGGCTTCGAGTAATTTCTGCCGTATCGGACTGTCGAAGGCAGCTTTATAGTCGACGAAAAGATGGTACGTGTCGATCTGTTTCTCCTGGGTCTTTTCCAGGATTTGCCGAAGTGTGAATATCTGGTCAGTTGTTGATTTACCAGGTCTAGAGCCACACTGATAAGGCCCGATCAGGTTGGATAACACTGGCTTTAGTCTTTCACATATCACACTCGACAGGCCTTTATATGCGATGGGAAAAAGGCTGATCCCGCGGTTGTTGGAGATTCCAATCGTCGTACATCAATTTATCTGATTTAAATTTCTAAACTATTTTCTTTTTTGTTATAAATTCTGTTGAAAGTGTTACATACAATATTCAAACCATATTCGCCATGAATTGTCCAAGTGGCCAAATGAAAATCTAGACACAAATGTACATATATAGCAATTCATTCGCAAATATTTGTTATTGAATCATAAAATGTAAGTGATTGCACTTGTATCGATGTTAGCCTCTGGTTGACTGTCAGATAGCTGTTAGCGCTCAATGGCGGACACAAATTGCACAAGAGTTTATTTAGAAATTGTGCCACAAAAGATGCCACCTCATAGATAATCCAATTAATACAGGCACAAATCATTCGCAAAACCCCAAACAATTCCAAAATCTGTAACCAGAGATATTCCCCATTGACAAATATTGGCAAATGGCGATAAAAATGACAAACAAATGGACTACGATAGAGTGAGTAGTTGCAACGACAGACATACATATATGTACCTTGTTTTAATATGTTAGTGTGAGTATGTGTGTGCGTTAAAATGTGTACCTTTGTATAGTATGTACATAGTATTGTGTATGATGTTGATTTATCTGCATAAAATCTCCAAACTGCGGACTCGACTGGATTGTGGTAACACCCCATAGCTCATGTAGCCTTTAAAAGCTCTCCTGCTCATGCATATTCACACTCACACGCACACACACATGCAAGCCCACAAATGGACCAGCAATACAAACAGCAATCGTACAAAAAAGTAACTATAATTAAATAAATTGCGAATTAAAACGATATAAAAGCGTCAATAATTTACAAAACCAACTGCAGTAATAATTGCCCTGAGCGGCAAAAACGCCAAACGTATTCGCGTTAAACAAACAACAGCAATAACAGCAATAACAACAAGTATATGGATCTGGCCACCGCATACGAATATAACAAGTGCAGAATTGAATCCGCGGATGTATTGTGAAGTACTCCTGTAGATACACGGGGACGAATGAGTCCTGGCTCTACCATAAGCACAAACAAACAGAGACGAGATGAAAAAGGATGGGCATGTTTACTTGTTTATCTCCATATAATATGGAATATGAGCCTCGAGTATTTGCTGGATCTATGAGAGAGTAATACGAGTTCGATACCAGACCAGACCAATAACGACAGCAGCGGCAATAAAAATATTACAACAAAGCACCGAGCGGTTGGTGGCGTTGCGTTGGGTTGGACGGTGACTGGCAGGCCGAGAGGTGGGTGGTTACGTATGGACCCGTGTAAGTAATTATAACATGGTATTGGTGTGGCCCTTTGTGGTGGTGAGAATGAACTGAAATGCATCTGATCTGATGCACTACGTACACTTACACACACACACACACATACATACACGTGTCTATGCGAGTACATCTGATGTTCAATGAACTTAATACAAATTGAAACAAATTGAAAATTTATTGATTTTGCGGTCTATGCAGTATATGAGAAGATGCATTAAAGGAATATGAGCACAAACCCAATTACTTACCCACACACACACATACACTCATGTCAAACAAATGCAAGTACATGTGCATATATTCACGAACTCACACACACACAGGCATACACAGAAACGTATCTTTATTAAAACCACAGTCAATTGCAATAAAAATAAAAATGGCTGTCTCATGTACGACTTACAACATCCATCAAATAGTGGAGAGTGTGTTAAATCTGGTTATTATTGTGTAACTGATAGACAGAATATTTCATAACACTAGACAAGAGTTATTTTAGGGATTCAGTTTGTTAAGCTGCGCATTAGCAAGAAAAATGGTAGTGTGTGGAACCAGATTTTAACATATAGATATCTACAAAGCAGCCTAATGACATTGCCTGACAGCCCGTCATTTCACTTTGATCAGACCACCTCCCCATGATCCATTCTACTGATAGACCAGCGGATTTCATCATCTCTGAACGCCATACTTTTATTAATCAGAGTAAAGTAGACTGGAACGGGTTCAAAGAATTCACCAACCGCAGCTTCAATGCACTACCCATTCCATCGGATGTTCGGATGGCTGAGAAGAAATTCCGAGACATCATACACGCAGCTGCCGCCCGATTTATCCCTGCTGGTCGAATACCCGAAATACGAGTTAACTTCCCAGCAAAGGCAACGAGACTTGCAGACGAGCGTGATGAAATTCGTAGTTTTAAACCTGCTGATCCTAGAATCGGCGGAATATATGACTAAATCATTTGAAGCAATGCAACTTTAGTTTCGGTATTGGTTAATTGTGGGCAACGGTTAAATCACTTTCAAATCCTTTCAGGAGAGAAGGCCGGACGACAATCATATTTGGTGCTACCACTGTGATTATACCCAAAGAGGTGCGCGCGTTGTGTTGTTTTACCCGAAAATTCATTAAGCAACCCGAGAGTGATAGGGCGAAGAGGAGAGTAATGCGTCGTAATCATGCTCTCCGAGCCGAAGAGGTACCACCACAATTTACAGTTGGTCAAAGTCATCCAAAGCTCTAGACGCTGAAGGAATATCCGTGTTGATGCTGAAGCAGTTGGGCACACCGGGAGTCGAGTACTTGACTTATGTCCTCAACTTGTCCCTGCCCAGTCTAATAGTACACAAAGCCTGGAAAATTGGCAGAGTAGCCCCGCTACTAAAACGTGACAGTATCGAGACTTTCGATGCTCACAATCACGCCACGCTTTTCGAGAACATCGCCAACTCGTCCTTCCCAAACCGTTTGCAACGTTGGATCGTCAATTACATGTGTAGACGCCAGTCGTATGTGGAATTTAGAAACTAGAAAGTGCAAGCCCCATAGGGAGTTGCCCAAGGTGGGGTGATATCTTCGACACTGTTTAACTTCTACCTTTCTGCGATTCCATCACCACCTGACCACCTGATATCGTATCCTATGCCGATGATTGTAAGATAGAAGATATCTGCCACCAAATTATCGGTAACACTTTTTACTGCATGGACAGCGCAAGTGAAGGAGCAGCTCAACGTGAGAGTCGATGGCATAAGAATTCCGACCACCAATAAGATGAGAAGTAGGAACAAGGTCCTCGAGTCGCTACGCGGCAGCAATTGGGGAACTGGCAAAGAAACCTTGTTGACCACTTACAAAGCAAGTGGTAAACTATACAGCTCCAGTGTGGTCACCCGAAAGTGAGCGAGACGCAGTGGAAGAACATGCAGACATGTCAAAATGTCGCCCTGAGAACTGCGACAGGGTGCCTCCTCATGTCTTCTATGGACCACTTACATGAGGAGACGAAGGTCATACCCGTGCGCCGACATAATTTTCTGCTGTCGAAGCAGTATCTGCTTGGTTGTTACCGGTCCAGCCATCTCAACCACCACCTTGTGGATAGGCTCCCACCCCTAGGTAGGTCAGGGAAGACCTTCATGATCTAGAGCGCGAGGTCCAACGTTACAAGAGATAGAGAGCCTCTAGATCAAAGAGCATTTCAGGTAGGCTTAGCGGACATTTACTCGGTCGTAGTCGTCGAAGCCGTGAATAACTATAGAGTGAATGTCGTACTCGGGGAACACCCTCCATCAGTGCCTTCGGAGGCAGAGGAGTTACGACGGCGGATAAGAGTTGTTTTTGGCACAACTAAGTTCTGGCTACGGTAGCCGTCTCACTTCGTACTGGGCGAGAATTTATGGCAATACGTCGAATACCTGTCCCGCTTGCAACCAGGGACCACACGACACACTTCACCTGTTTAACTGCCCAGCCAACCTAACTTAGCGTTTTCCTAGGTCACCTTGGACCCACCCAGTTGAAGTAGCCACCTTCCTTGGCCGGGAAACAAACACAGCAGGAAATGCTACATAAGGCGAACCAAATAACACTTAATGAACAACAAGACATATATACTGCTACAACAACAACAACAACAACAACAACAACAACAACCACAAAGCAGCCTGAATATCCCCTGATCAAAAGACACAAATATGAATCGATCCCGTGGTAGTCGATGGAAGTCATTCTCCTAATCATTTGAAATGTAAGCTAGATATAGCAATGCTGCGTATACCCGAGATAGCTTATGCCAACTCCAACCAACCGTTCCAAGTCTTGCAAACAAATCAGGACTAGTTATACAAACTCAAGTTTGGTATACAAGCTTCTATCTTCTAAGCGCAGGTTAAGTTATAAGATGTGCAAATTGAGTAAAATCGGTCAAAAACTACTTGCACCTCCCCCTTTCGGGTCTTAAACAATACATAACAGTATTCTCAGCTCATATAGCCAAGTACAATATTTAACACCTCAGTGAAAAATTTTTGACAAAAAAGGGATGCGAGAAGCTGGAAGTAACGTCCACCTCTCAAGCAAACTTATCTACAACGTTTAATAAAATAAAGTTTAATATACTAATACTAATACTAATACTAATACTAATACTAATACTAATACTAATACTAATACTAATACTAATACTAATACTAATACTAATACTAATACTAATACTAATACTAATACTAATACTAATACTAATACTAATACTAATACTAATACTAATACTAATACTAATACTAATACTAATACTAATACTAATACTAATACTAATACTAATACTAATACTAATACTAATACTAATACTAATACTAATACTAATACTAATACTAATACTAATACTAATACTAATACTAATACTAATACTAATACTAATACTAATACTAATACTAATACTAATACTAATACTAATACTAATACTAATACTAATACTAATACTAATACTAATACTAATACTAATACTAATACTAATACTAATACTAATACTAATACTAATACTAATACTAATACTAATACTAATACTAATACTAATACTAATACTAATACTAATACTAATACTAATACTAATACTAATACTAATACTAATACTAATACTAATACTAATACTAATACTAATACTAATACTAATACTAATACTAATACTAATACTAATACTAATACTAATACTAATACTAATACTAATACTAATACTAATACTAATACTAATACTAATACTAATACTAATACTAATACTAATACTAATACTAATACTAATACTAATACTAATACTAATACTAATACTAATACTAATACTAATACTAATACTAATACTAATACTAATACTAATACTAATACTAATACTAATACTAATACTAATACTAATACTAATACTAATACTAATACTAATACTAATACTAATACTAATACTAATACTAATACTAATACTAATACTAATACTAATACTAATACTAATACTAATACTAATACTAATACTAATACTAATACTAATACTAATACTAATACTAATAATTGCTAATTGCGCACAGGAAAAAACAATCATAACTAACATCCAATCATTGGTCAAGATGGATATGACCCCAAACCTGTTGAGGAAGTCAGCAGCGGTTTAAAAGTCATAGGCATATAGAACGACGTTGGAATCACAGCGATCTAAGTGACACAGATGTAAGTGATATTCAGTGCTTCCTTCACAATGTCTGACTTTACAATTCGTAAAGCCAGCAAAGTAACAGCAACGGTGAACGCGTTACCTTAAATATTTTAGAAAAATTATGTTGTGTCGTACATCACTAACGTTCTAGGGTCTTTATATAGCCTCTATCAATCAACAGAATCAAATGGTATCATGTGATCTATAGTCAACAGAATCACATGATATTTATAACATTGGCGACGTATGAAACGAGACTATCCATATCTTGTGTCTTTCTTTCAAGTTAAGTATTTCCGCTGACTTTTTATTTAGATAATCTGCTTTCAATAATATTTCCATGCCATTGCATACAACCCTCGTAACACTTCACATTTGTATTTATATGGAACTCTTTGTAAGCAAATAAACCGGCTGTTGCCATCGATATTGTTTTTGTTATCTTTGTTGCCATTGTTGACGTTGTTGTCGATGATGATGATGCTGATACTGATGCTGATGTGGCTGACGTTGCTGCCAGATTCTGATTCTGTTGCCGCTGTTGCAGCTGCCGTTGATGATGACGATAATATCGATAATAAAGAATCGCTTGGCATTTGCTAGATACTTGAAAAAGGTGTGTACTCATAGCTAAAGGTAAAATTTCTCGGAAAAAGGATTGATATGTCCTATATACGAGTAAAGCCATACAAGAGTACTGTGTGCTTATGTATGCTGTCAGACTCTTTCAATATGGGATAATGCTGCATGTTATTGTATATGTAAATATAGTAATGTGTCTATGTACGTGTGTGTGTGTGTGCAAACTTCATCGTCAGATATGAAAGTAATTATAAAACAAATAATTGCATTAATTTATTGTGCTGATAAGAATTCTTCGTTCAGCCTTTTATGTTGTTCATACAGCAAATGAGCATTGAACGCGCGCCCTTTATCCCCCGACAACCAACAGCGGCGCTTACGTTGGCATTCATCACTGTAGAAGAAAATGTGCACTTGATTTAATGAAATTCCAGCCTAAAGGCGAAATGCAATATAAATACAAATGGACTAGCGTGAAATTGGCAGAGAGCTAAGGTCATTTGATTGGGTTGTATGTCTGTAGAAGGATGTAAGCTGTGCGCTAAGGTATAATGCTGGTTTTTAGGTGGCTGATTTTTGCATCACAGTGGTAAATTTATTAGCTATGCTATTTCAAACCGCCTAGTATATTGACTAACAACTGCACTTAGAGTAACTTTTGAAGGGGTGATGAAGTGATCCATTTCTATTTCGACTTTAAAACAAACGTTTGGCCTGAGAACGCAAAATTCGTTTGATACTGATCTAGAACCTTTACCCCGGGTTGGAACTTCTTATCCCCCAAATTGTCTGTAGCACTGTGTTTCCAAACATAAATTCGCAATATTTGGGACGATGTTCGTATGATTGATATAAACTCCACATAAAATTAATATTACTTATACGTTGTATAAACATACAAACGTACATATGCGAGGCGATAAATGATATATTTTTTCTTAATCCAAGCCCTTTGGGTTTTACCAAACTGACATAGTACCTTCACCCCGACTATTTTACCTCCCCCTCCATATTGGCTGTTGAGCTGCGTAAAAATCAAGCTGAAATTTTAAATACAAGCTTATATCCACCATACAAAATTCCTCAATTTGCCAAACCCAGATTAAATGGTATCGCACTTACTCTCTCCAACTAAGGCACTGTTTACGATCTTGTTACGACTGGTTACCCCCGGACATTGAGGCGAGAAAAATGGCAGCGGACACTGCAATGCGTTTAGACGCCACAAAAGCATGAATGCACAGGAACTATGGCCATGCCTAAATTCAGGACCTAATCAATGTGAGTTGTCACACGGAGTACACTATACCAGAACCTGTCTTCGATTCGGGTTTTATAAGGAACATCCCGGATAGGTCCTACTATGATGATAATGATAATGCCCTAAACCTTGGGGAGGATGTCACCCTAATTTTCTCGGTCGGTTCGAAGTTAAAGAGCAGACTGTGGAATCTTTTCGGAAGAGTTGAATTTGCAACTATCAATCAGACTACTAGATCACTTTACCATAGTTCAGGGCGAAATAACGTAGACCACTTTGAGAAATGTTCGAGAATGCCGTTCGTCTCTTGAGCAGATAGCGAGCCATTTGATGGTTACGCTTAGATGCATGGGGACATATATGGTAACCAAAGAGCCGATACATTGGCAAAGACCGCCACAACCGTGAACTCGGGCAAAGTTTACGGTCTCATTGTGGTCCCTCTCACAAGGGGGAAACATCTAACAGCGGGGAAACTGTACCTCATTGCTAAGGGGAGATGGGTAAGAGAACCCACTTGCATGGCGACCAAACAAATTTGGCCTACAATGGATATACAGAGGACACAATTTGTACTGAACCTGTCCAGAGTCCACTCGAGGATCATCATAGCTGTAATACCCGGTCACTGGCCGGTTGGTAAACACGCTAGGTGGTTGGAACTACCATACAACTATTTTTGTAGAAGCTGCAAAGATTAGGAAGAAGAGGATACCACGGAGCATCTTCTATATCACTGTCCTGCTTTTGGTGACCTGAGATATGAAAAGCTTGATCATCGGACACTTCTTGACAATACCTGTCTATCAGTAGACGTTTTGCAGGCAGAATATTCATGCCTTCATTAGAGCAACAAAATAGACTGATAGCGATGTTGACCGAACAGAATAGGAATATTTGGTGCGAAAATTTGAAAATGGTATCACAATGGGACTCATACTAGGATCCATGTGAGCTGTTTTGAACATTCTAAGTGTTGAACGTTCCCATAGAAACTCCCTCTTTTTGGAGTCTGTTCCTGCAATTACAGTCGTAGTTTAAGAGATATCGAGCTGAAACTTTGTGTCCAACTTCTGTCCTCTTAGTGAAGGTTGAATTCTAAGATGAGCAAGATCGGTCAACAACTATCCCTCCTCCCATACAAATTGCCCCAATTCGGTTGTGTGTCCCTGCAATTGCAGTTGCAGTTTAAGAGTTATCGAGCGGAAATTTGAAATACAAGGTTATATTCTCAGGGTTGGTTTATAAGATGTGCTCGATCGGAAAAAACTACTTCCACCTCCCATATACGTTTCCCCTTTTTCGGGGTGTCCGTCTATCCGTTCTCGTGACCACAGCCGTAGTTTAATTAATATCGAGCTGAAAATTCGTATGCAAGCTTCTATAGTCAAGTAGAGGTTAAGTTCTATGATGACTACTCCCATCTACCGTACACCCTTTCTCTTTTTGGGGATTTCGTCTGTCTGACCCAGCGATTACAGCGATTATCAACCATAAACTTGGCATAAAAGCATGTGTCTCCTAACCGGAGGTTTAGTTTTAAGATTACCCTCTTTTTGGGGGTGTCCGTCTATCTGTCCCCCCGGGTACAGCCGTAGTTTTTGAGCTATCGAGTTTATATTTGGTATACAAGATTCCATCCTTTAAGCGGAGGTTAAGTTCTAAAATGAGGAAGATCTCATTATTTGATGATTAAATAATGCACACCAATATTTTCAGCTCATATAAAAATTCCAGCTCAGTACTTCACATATAAATATAAAGTCATTGACATAAAAAAGGATAAGAAAGGCTAAAAGCAATGTTCATCAGTCATACAAACTCCTCCATTTGGTGTTACAAAGTTTAATAAAATATTGCAAATAAACAGCTCTATCAATATTTTTACAAATGGTGAAGGGTATCTGAGCTTCGGCATAGCCAAGCATAACTACGTTGCTACTCTTTATTCTCTTTGCTAAGTATTTCCGTCACAAATGTCGGAATTGTCACAGAATTCATTCGGATTCTGTACCATTCCGATCGATCGCGTTGCCTCTTCTGCAGGTTGCAAAAATGTTTTAAATTTCCAGGTGTGTGAGTGTCATTAGGCTTTCAAATTTAATACAGCTGTAGCTAAGCATATGTTATAGGTTTTTGTTTTATGTTTAATATCTTACTCATTTTCATGCATGAGCCACTAAGGTGACCAAAAAAATGAGGAAACTTAAATTACAAACCCTTCTTCCCCCACATAGCTCAAATGACAAATATTGCGACACACAAAGCATATTTCAGTAGTCGTATGGTTTTCTATACTTCCCAACATTTAAAAGTTTGATCCTCTTTTACTGGACTTAAAGCCTGGTGATAATTTTTTTTTCTACAAATATTGTCTCCAGCAACATTAGTGCTTTCTGCCAATCTTATAAGTTGTTCATCTATCCTACCACTTTTCCTGCACTCAACTGACACTTGTTGGAAATACAAGTGCAATATGTTCTTCACAGACAATACAGCGACAAGCTAAAGCAGAGACCTAATTCATTCATAAAAATACGACAGTAGTAATAACTGTTAGTGTTCATCTAAGTCTTCATCATATTCGAACGAACATTTTATTTAGGAACTCATATCCTATGTATATTTTCAACTTAATACTTCTAATGCTTTCCTATATCCCCATTTGTCAACTCACACTCATCTACAGTTGCGACTACCAATGACAACGACAACAACAGCCACATCAACAACAACAGCATTCAACTTTGCTTATCCTAGTAAATTAAATTTGACTTCTTCATATAACTCTGAGAGCTTCTCTTTACCTTTCGGTTTTGGAATGACACTCTAAAGTCAATGGACTCTTAAAGCAGAGAGGATACCATATTTAAATATTTTCAAAAGATTACCTTTGATACTCGAGCAGAGTGTAAATACAATTTTCATTTTTAATGCAAAACATTGTTTATTGAAATCTTATTTAACCAACTTGAAAGATTGTCCTGGAAAGAAGGAGTCCTAATGCCAGCAAGGACTACTTTCAGCGTGCAGTATTTATGCTTAAGTGTGTGCTACTGTGCGTGTGTGTATCGGTGTGCCTGTGCGGTACACAAATACTAACAAAGCGGAAAGGGAAACATAAATAAAAAAGTGTAAAATGTAAATTGTAAAGGAGCAGAAAGTTAGGAAAAAATGTAAGACTGCAAGAAAGACGACGAAAGAATTCTCTAACAGCTACACAAATCTAAAAAGAAACTCACTTTGCTTACGTTACTTCATGTTTACACATATATACACATATACACACACATATATACACTTGTACCTATACACGGTTTCCTGCGCACAGGATTCTCCAATAAACACTTACAGTGTTACACAATACAGACGTAAATACTTACTAGAATTCTTTACAGTCAAAAGGCGACAATATTTGTTGTATATGCAAATGCAATTTTTTTAATACATTTGTTACAGTCGTCGGCTGTACTATTATGACAGGGATGCAATATCCCAATGAGGGCAATGCAATATCCCTCAGTGGTTACAAATGTGAGACGGTGCAATGTTGAAGAACCTTAATGGCATGAGGTCGTTTTAGAGAGTAGTCAACAGAAGTTATTGAAGTCAATACAACGGCTCCCTTAGTGGCTTTGGCAGGCCCAAGAAACTAGGATCGGTGGCGATGGCCTAAGAATTCCCTTTCCTTAAATAAATAATAAAAACAAGAAGACAAGAACCATCCTTCTCCCTCCCCAATAAAATGGGTACTAGGGCCATGATTTAGAATATGCAATTGGTAAGTCCGAACTCTCTTAAGAGATGATGACTCTATCCAATTGTCGGATGTCCTCGACAAATACATGGCTGACATCACCGCCATACAGCAAATTCGATGGACGGGACAAGAATGGACACGACGAAAAAACTGCAACTTTTGATACAGCTGGATTTATAGTCGGCAAGAGACTTCGACTTCTGGTCACGCGGTTTAACTTTGTAAGTGACCGAATATTCACCATCCAAATCCAGGCGAAATATGTTTACATCACGCTGATTTGTGTACACGCCCCGACACAAGACAAAGAAGATATATTTCCTAGAGGAAATATATGCCATGACAATAAAATTCTTCAGACTATACAGACACCAATAAGGTATTCAGACCGCATAGTTTTGGGTCTGCAAGAAAGTGGGTGGAACCAGATTCACAAGGCAACCTGGATAACCCCTCTTGTCAAAAGACAAGAATCCTAAATTGATGTCGTGGAAATCGATGGAAGGCATATCTCACGCATTATAGAAGTGCGAGGGATATACGGTGCAAATGTACACTCGGATCACCACCTAGTTGCAGCCAAAGTACGCCCTGGATAAAGCAGCGCCATAAACGATCGGAACCAAATGCAATGTAAGCTAGACAGCGCAAGGCATACCACCGAGATAGCCAATGCGTATTCTAACCAACTCTCTCAATTACTGCTAACAAATGACCGCAATTACGATGTTCCTGACACATAGTGGCAGCATATTGAAGATTCAATGACCACTGCCGCCGCAACGAACGTCATAGGTGCAAACTTCATAGTCATGCTGTTGTTGTAACAGCTGGAAGAAGTAGCTGGGGTGATAATGGTTTATACCGATTACACAGTAGCACATTTTCCAACTTCAAACTTATGAACCAATTGAAACCCACAAAATTTGAAAGCTTATGGTAGTAGAAGAAAAACCGTAACTGGGTTTTGAATTATTAGCTAAGGTTTTCTTTTAATTCATTTTTGAAGTTTTCGACTGAGAGGAGGATTTTAGTAGTCTATATCTCGTGAACTATTCCAAATATAGCTTTTCTCTCTTCAGCAAATTTTTAGCTCTTAATCAGATCTAAACATTTTGCCTTGAGATAAAATGAAGAAAACAACAACATCTTACTCAAATCAGAAAAACTGTAAAAAAATCACTTTTAATTGTACGTTTATCGAAATTAAAATTCTATGCTTTTCAAAATGAAATAAATACAAAATAGAAATAAATCAAAAAATAATAAAAATCTATGAAGAAATTTTACGATTTTTTTACATTTTCGTTTTTTTGAGTGAGATTTTGATGTGTTTTTGATTTTATTTGAAGGTTAAATTATTAGATCTGATTAAGAGCTAAATTTTTACCAAAGAGAGACATCAAAATTTGGAATAGTTCACGAGATATAGCTTTAAGAATCAGTACATGATTTTCGAAAATTTCAAAAATGAATTATAAAAAAACCTTAGCTAATAACACAGTGATACTAATGTGAAGGAAAAAAATATACAGGGGTCCCCATGTAGCATTTCTGTTAGACTGGAGTCCATACAGTAAAGCGATACTTTTAGTTTTTCTCGGTCACTTCGTTAAGTAATGTTTTTATAGCAAATTAAGTGGAATGGCGATATTCCTTAAATTCCAAGTTCCAAAATTCATAAGTCTTCTCTTTGTAAACCGATCTTCAAAATCTTATATCTGTTGTAAAGCTATGACTTTCACCTTTTATTAAAAAAAAGAATTTTGAAAATCGGTTAAAAAATAGTGAAACGGCGGCTGCTTAAGCAAAACAACCTTGGAAAAAATTTACGAATTCTCATTTTCTCAACGCTCTCAGTTGATCATGGAGCAGCGCAATGTATATTTTTAATTTTTGTATTATGCAATATTAAAGTAGCTTTCTAAAATAGGTAAGTTTATAAGAATCGGTTGAAAAATGAATGAGTTATGCTAAATTTTGTAATAACATGTTCGCGTTATTTTGTGGTTTTTCCTTAGAGTGTGTGTGTCACTTTGTACAAATACATATGACGTATACGTATCACAACAAGTAATTCGTACTACATATTCCAAAGAATGTCGAAAAATATATTACAAAAATTAGCATAACTCATTCATTTTTCAACCGATTCTTATAAACTTACCTATTTTAGAAAGCTACTTTAATATTGCATAATACAAAAATTAAAAATATACATTGCGCTGCTCCATGATCAACTGAGAGCGTTGAGAAAATGAGAATTCGTAAATTTTTTCCAAGGTTGTTTTGCTTAAGCAGCCGCCGTTTCACTATTTTTTAACCGATTTTCAAAATTCTTTTTTTTAATAAAAGGTGAAAGTCATAGCTTTACAACAGAGATTTTGAAGATCGGTTTACAAAGAGAAGACTTATGAATTTTGGAACTTGGAATTTAAGGAATATCGCCATTCCACTTAATTTGCTATAAAAACATTACTTAACGAAGTGACCGAGAAAAACTAAAAGTATCGCTTTACTGTATGGACTCCAGTCTAACAGAAATGCTACATGAGAACCCCTGTATATTTTGTGTGTAGCACAGTGTAATTTAAAACCCAGTTAGGGGATTTCTTCTACGATCATAAGCTTTCGGATTTTGGCGGTTTCAATTGGTTCAAGTTTTTACTGCGGCACTGTGTTATCAATTTATCGGCTCTCGATCGGGCATGTCATCCGATTATCATACGATCATTGTAGACAACTCTGTTGCGTTCCTTTGTAGATAACAAGGTTTGTGTCAAGGATCGCTAGTTGTTATTGTTTTTGACTTTTAACGATCATTTTTTCCCAAGAGATGGCGCCAGTTGGTTTTTATTGATATATGTTTTATATATTGAATCTAGGATGAGTTTTGTAAGCTGGAGAACTCGTAAGTATTTGAAAAGAAATTTTTCATCGATGTTTTTATTGATATATGTTTTATATATTGAATCTAGGATGAGTTTTGTAAGCTGGAGAACTCGTAAGTATTTGAAAAGAAATTTTTCATCGATGTTGATGCCAGTGCCCCGGCCCGGAATCGAAACCGGTACCTTCGGATTGCAAATCTACGTCACTTCCACTGAGCGATCGAAGGCCATAGTCTAGTCCTCAGACCATATACAGTGTGGTCTACATTCTACTATGACATAGTAATGAAGATAATTCGGCTATGCTGAAGCTCAGATACCCTCCACCATTTGTAAAAATGACGTTGAAACTGCTTATTTACACTACAAAAATATTTTATTAAACATTGTACCCCGAAAAAAAGAGAAGTTTGTATATGAGGCTGTCGCATCCATTTGTGTGCGAAAAATTTTTCCCTGAAATGTTAAATACTGATCGTGTTTATATGTGCCGAGGATATTGTTATGAATTGTTTAACCCCCGAAAAGGAACTGATTTGAATGGTAGGTGGTAATAGTTTTTGTTGGATCTTGCTTATCTTAGAACTTAACATCCGCTCAGAGGATAGAAGCTTGTATACCAAACTCCAGCTCCATATCTCTTAAACTACTGCTGTAAAGGCAGGAACAGACAGATGGCACCCCTAAAAAGGGAAAGTTTGACTGAAAGGTGCGGGTAGTTCTTGCCCGATATTGTACAATTCATAACTTCCGCTTAGAGAACCTTGCATACCAACTTTCTCCCTGATAGCCCTTAAACTGCTGCTGTATTCGCGGGGACTAATAGACGGACACCCCCCACCCCAAAATGGGGAAGTTGGGGTGGGAGGTAGGAGGAATTTTTGTCCGATGTTACTCATCTTAGATTTTAACCTCTCCCTAAAGGGTAGAAGCTTGCACACCAAATTTCCACTCGATACCTCTTAAACCACGACTGCAATCGGGGGACTGATAAATGGACACCCCCAAACAGGGGGTGTTGTTATTTCTTAAACTACGGCTGTAATCGCGGGAACAGGAAGATGAAAACCACCAAAAAGGGAAACTTTGTACTGAATGTGGAATCGTTTTTATCCGATCTTGCTCATCTAAGAACTTAACCTCCAATTTGAGAATAGAAGCTTGCTTACATAATTTTAGCTCGATAGCTCCTAAACTACGGCTGTAATCGCGGTGCCAGGAAGACGAAAATACCCAAAATAGGAAACTTTGTACGGGAGGTGGAATAAGTTTTTGTCCCATCTTGCTCATTTTAAATTTAACCACAGCTTAGAGAAATGAAGTTTGCTTAAAAAAATTTTAGCTTGATAGTCTTTAAAGTGTCTGTGTGAGGAAAGAGAGGATTTTGAAAATTACAGGGATAGAGGTGGAACCCGAAAGTTCTACTAAAAGGTTAAAAACTAAGTTTTGGAATAAGGATTCCCATCTGTAAGGACAGTGATGGTCACGGTCTTGCAAAGTGTGCTGCAACTATGGAGAAAATACTGTCACTCTCTTCTGGTCATCTAAGGCAGCTCAAGTGACGAAGTTATGTCAATCATCAATGACGGAGTAGATTGTCCACCACGCAGCCAAAACAGCAATTGCATGCTTTAAAAACAATAATGCTGCAGGTGCCGATGTACTGTCGGCAGCTCTTTTTAAAGCTGCATAGGTGCACCAGCTCATAAACATGATTTGGCCAACGAAATGCATGCGCGATTCAAGATGATCAAGACGATCCAAGTGTATACACTAACCCCCGTGGGATCAGTCTTTTACCCATTGCAGGCAGGGTCCTGTCGAGTGTGTTATTTGAAGGACAAAAGGCCATCCTAGCGAATCTGATAGAAACTTATCGGTTTCACAAGAAATGTGGGTCGACACTTGCCATCTATTTATCTGCATTCGACATTCCAATACGACTGAAACTATTAGGTGTTACCTCTGAATTTGGTATCCCTACGAAGCTGGTACGATTTTACGGGATGACGAGTCTTCAGTGAACCGACGAATAAAGATTCAACTATACAGTAAATTTCTGCTTGTGTGCGATCGTACAAGAATCGTCAGCGCTGACGAATTGTATATGGTGAAAATATTGTGCTCTCTAAAAAATCGTGCCCCTAATTCTCTTCCACTAACACAGTACAACACATGATTTTGGGACTCAATTGTGTGAACTGCACGTGAAAGTAGCCCCAAAAAGAAGAAGTTCTTCACCATTCGTTTTGTCAAGTTACATGCCATAAACATACTTAATTTCCCTTTGCACCCCATGAATGAGGTATGGGATAGCTTCTCGCGTTGTTGTGAATTAACACGCTTTCTATTTTTAGATACACAACCTACTTGTTTATCGACGAATGCGAACGTCACTGTTTGAGAAGCTGATTGACTCGACACATACTGCGAAGTTGCTGTTAACAACATTCGAGGGGAGCCGACAATGAAAGAACATTTTTTTTTAAGATGACTGGAGCCAGGTTTGAACCTGCGATCTCCCGCATGGTAGTCGCGTGTCGTAACCACTATGCCACAGCCAGTCCCATAATGCCATAATAATTTAATATCGATTTGAAAATAGTAAGTATCGTATGGGGGAATTTGTCACGTTTTAGGTTCTTTTGTTTGACATAACTCGAGAAACACTAGTCCGATTTAGTTGAAACAAATTTAACAAATTTAAAATTAAGAATTAAGTATTACAATTCCTTTAATCTGTTCATATAACATTTCCATACATAAGCAACAGTTTCACTTTTCCATTCATCAAATGATTTTGAACTGGGTTTATTTTGTAGCAGTTACAATAAAACTGTGGTACTCCGTGGCCTTTGAATAACGTGAAATATTACTTATGATAATGATACGCCACCATATAGTATTTATGTTATGTCAAACAAAAGAGCCCAAAACGTGACAAATTCCCCTATGCGATACGTACTAACTTCAAATCGATATTAAATTATTATGGCATGTAACTTGACAAAACGAATGAGGCAGAACTTCTTCACTACTTTCACGTGCAGTTCCCAGAATTGAGTCCCAAAATCATGTGTTGTACTGTGTACTACTTCAACAGTGCTCTTATTATACATTCTGTCATTCTCTGGTATACACTAACCACCGCGAGGTCAGTTTTTAACATACAAGGTCCTGTCGAGTGTGTTATGTTAAGGACGTAAGGCCATCTTAGCGAACCTGACTGGACCTTATCAGAATGACTCAAGAAAGGCAGATCGACACTTGTCATTTGTTTATCTGCATTCGACAGACCTATACAACAGAGACTATTAGGTGCTTTGGCTGAATTTGGTATCCCTGCGAACTATTACGATTGACTGACACAAAGTCTTCAATGAACCGACGAACAAAAAAAACCAGAGCTCGCAATAATTGGTCTCTCTCGTTCTCGTTGTCAGGAAAAAACCACTCATCCACTAACACGATGCGAAACTGTCGCCAAAAACCCTCAAACTTCGTTCTTCTTTGGCTTGCTCTTTGCTCAACCGACGAGCATTTCTGTTCACTAGATCGGCTCATGGGTTTACTCGAGACACTTTACTTCGTAAAAACTCGTCAAACGGTATTTTGAGCATGTATGTGTGCTGCGCGTGTGGATAGGCAAACGTACGCACACACATATGCACACTAATGATCCCCCTTTCCCCCTTTCTTCTTCTCTCCTATTTAAAGCATATGACGAAATTTTTAAGGCAACAACACAATGCAAAGCAACAATAAAAATAAAGACCTTTTGTGCGGACACTTTGCTTGCTTTGCTCACTTACTGATTCTCAGTAGGTGAGCGACGGAAGGTTCTGTTCGTATCGAGCGGTCAGTAAGAGACCGATTCATGTGTTACGTTCAACCCGAAACCTGAGAGCAAGAACACGAACAAAACGAAAAAATGGTTGTTGTTTAGACACTGAGCGATTCCGTCTCATTTGTTTCGGTCTTTTAAGTGAGCAGACCGCGTAGTAAAATTTGGTTGAGCATATTTTGCGAGCTCTGAAAAAAACTAATTATGCCAGACTCTTGTCCTACCTGTCTTGCTCCACAGCGCCGAGTGCTGGGTAGTGATACAAGCGGATCAATATATGCTTGTGTGCTGTCGCACAAAAAGCGTCGCTGCTGTTGAATTGTAACCGTGACAATATTGTGCTATCCTAACAATCGTGCCCCTTAGCTCTTCCACCAATAGTTAAACATTGTTTCTCTTTCTGTACTTGTTTCTTTGTTTGTGTGTTGAAAGCATAACAAGCGTGTGTGGTATTGCTTTCATACCACTCAAGCAGAGACTGACTGTTTTGAATCAAATAAAACATTGGAGTACGAGTGAATTGCCGATAGTATCTGTGTGAAAAAGATGACCATTGTAAGGCCGCGGAGGCTATGCAATGCGTAGCACTACTTTAAAGTAAAATGTTCAGCTCTTGTTGTGTATTGTTGATCTATATGTGTAAAAAATTAATGTGTTTTCATCGTTCGGTTTAAGATCTATTTCTATTATTGCTAATAGAGTTTATTTTACAAGAGTTGTGTGAAATGAATTATGTTGACACCTGGCACGGCCGTTTAGCTATTTAGATAGTTGCCAAACCATCATCATCAGTTTTCTTTGTTGTGATTTCTCCACACATTATCACAACCTTAAGCGTTATAAGCTTCAAGGTTCCCAAACACACCGGTGCGAAAATGGTATCAACGAATATTCAGGCAATAACTAAACGGCGAGGAATACAAATTCATTGTGATAATTTGAAATTAGTTGTTGCCAACATTCATAGGAAGAATTCAATAAATTTTGCACTTTACTTTAGCGCAAGACTGCAATATGCCATCAACCTACATTGGCCGCATACTATTCGTAGGTAGAGGAGCTTCAAAAATAAAAAAAAACTTCTACACTCATTCACTCTCGTACACAATTTAGAGCATTATCCATTCCATTTGTATGCATATGGGTCTATAATGGTAAAATATCGTATGTATGACTATTGCCAAAGTCATGCAAGTGCCAGGCACTGCAAGAAGAAGAAGAAGCTGAAGATGTGTGACTTTTATATGGAAATAAATTGTATTAACGTGTCCAACAAACTACTCATACACATAGATACTCACACGCACACAATCACGTGCACACACACTCTCTATCCACACGACAACATCACCGAGTGGGTAAGTCAAGCGTATGGGTGTTTGTCCTTACATACATTTTGCCATACGTCCATTAGTGTGCGTGGCTTTGTGTGAGTGTGTGTGTGTGAATACTCGAAAATAACGAGATAAAGTGTATGAGCGTTGGTTCTTAAATACTCATGTTTTATTCGGAATTATGTTTTTTTCTTTTGCTTTCTGCTGCCTTCATCTTTTTTTTTGTCGTACCCTCTTTGGGGACAATGTAAGAAGAAAATTGTGTTAAAACAAATATAAATGCATTCGTATTTATATCAAATGCAATTTAGAATATGTGAATCTTGGCATTGTCTCTGGCAAATGTCCTGTGAGATACACGAGTCTTTATGTCTCTGTGTATATGTATTTGATTACTCATAAAAACAATGGCTTAGAAGGACTAAAGGACTATACCCGCATATGTGTGTGAGTATGTGTGTGTGCGTGTATGCAATTGTATAGTTTATTTGTGCCGCATATCAGATTTATCGGATTTCTTTCTTTGGCTTTCAAATAAATTGCTGTTATGGATGCCTTCTGCAATCAAATCATGTTTATTTGTACTTTTGTTTAGGGGTAAATTGAGTTTTTCTCTCTCTCTCTTATTCCCATCGTTATCTCTTAATATACACAAGTAATGCCATAAAATAAATGAAATTACAAACGCCATGGGAACAATTTATTACAACATTAGAATGTAATACATGTATATGTTAGAGTAAACTTAAATGTCATTACAAAGATATTGGTAGGGGTCAGATTATGCAAGTATTCATAGTACGCACATTTTGATTGTATGTGCAACAATTCAAATAATCACAGAATACAATAATCAAATTATGAAATAATCAAATAATCAAATATTCAAATAATCAAATATTCAAATAATTAATATTTCAAATATTTTATATATTCAATATTTACATTTAAGTTTAAAATATCAAATTTTCACAACTTATAATTTTGCTTTCCATATCGCCAGTTAAGTTTGTCAGCTGGTAATTAAATGTTTACAACTTTGTTTTTTTTTGTTCTTGCTATTTACAAATAAAATCAGTTCCAAATGTTTGTGTGTGTGCATCATAATTAGTCGTTAACTGCAAATGTGTGGGTTTTGTTCGTTTATGTAAACTCTTCGTTGGCTTCCAAAACAATCGCCACCACCACCACCCGAACTCAAACCAATACAATTACGAAGGTTTGTGCGGCGCAAAGACAACGCAGAACTAATTATGAAAGTTGTTTGTTGATGCATTTCCTCATAACACACATTTGCACTGCACATGTCAGAAACACACACATACGTGTACGCACACATTTACCGGCAATCATAAAAACGCATAAAATTTTAATGATCAAAGTTATATCACCGTTTTCGTGGCTTTGTCGAACATGGTCTGATATAACTTGAAAGTTAGGTGCAAAACGTCGCTGTGCATCGTCGCTCAAAGGACCTGGCGAAGAAGTTGCTCATAAGTTCGTTAAGGAAACTGTGTTTAAAAATTCACAAATTATGTGATGATGATGATGACATTAATTGCTTACCATGCAAATGTAGTTGTAGTTGTTGGTTACTGTTGCGAGTTCTTTGCGAGTTGTTCGTTTCGGCTTGAAATGAAACTAATTCCAGCAGGCAACAGCTCAGATACTACCACTTGTAGTTTTTGCCAATAAAACACACAAAAAAAAAAACAAAACACAACAAATGGCATCTACACAACACAACTTCTGACAACGGTTTACCGAAGCGAAGCGAACAATATTCACTCATATTTTTGTGTAAACTCTGGGAATTATGAGTGTGTTGTATGCGGCGTACACTAGAAGGTGTGAATATGAACTTTTCAGGGGGAGTACAGGTAAGCCTAGGGCCATCGACATTGTTTTGTAATAAACATATGTGAAATTTTTGCACAAGACCGCCAATATATCCAACACATTGCTGTAATACGTTAAGGATACTTGAATTTGTTAGGTAGGTAGAGGACACAAACTTTTTATACCATGGTCACATGAGTTCCATTTGTCATGTGGAAAAGAATCAGCACTAACCCCAATACATTTAATTTAAAAAATCGCTGTAACTAAGTGCTATACACTTTGATTACATAATTGGTCCTCATCGATTAAATGACTGAAACGCAGTACACCAGATTTTTTGCATCACATTAACACAATCACAATCAAAATCTTGATATTGCGTTTGATCTAGTACTGTGCAATAATATGAAAACACAACAAAGAAGAAGTAATAAACGGAACCTCCTAAATGTCGACACGAGCCCCGCAATCAAAATAAGGACCATGATTTAAGGATATGCACCTGGAACGTCCGGACTCTCTATAGAGAAGGTGCCACTATCCGACTGGCGGATGTCCTCAAAAAATATAAGGCTGACATCACCGCCATCCAGGAGGAGATGAGATGGACAGGACAAGGATGCTCGCGACGTAAAAATTGCGACATCTATTACAGCTGCCATGCCGAAAATCACAAATTTGGATCCTGTTAGTAATCGAATAGCCACAATTCGCATCAAGGCGAAATATTTCTACATCATGCTGATTTGTGTTCATGCCCCGACGGAAGATAAAAACGATGACATTAAAGATGTATTTTACAAGCGCCTAGAGGAAAATACGACCTATGCCCTGGCCACGACATTAAAATTGTTCTGAGAGACTTGAATGCAAAAAATAGGAAGGGAAGATGTTCTTGGTCCATCGATCGGTAAATTCAGCCTGGGCAGACAACGGTTATAGGCTGTTTAGCTTGTCAGCGGGATGGAACATGGTAGTGAGTGACAACAGATTCCAGCACAAAGATATCCACAAGGCAACTTGGCTATCCCTCGATCAAAACACCAAAAATTAAATTGATCATGTGGTAATTGATGGCAGCCAAGGTGTGCAGAAGATTGAGCAGAGCGAAAAACGCACGTAACCAAACATAAAGAAAGCTGAA
The DNA here is from genome assembly GCA_964034835.1 of Muscina levida. Lineage (NCBI taxonomy): Eukaryota > Metazoa > Arthropoda > Insecta > Diptera > Muscidae > Muscina > Muscina levida. The sequence continues at coordinate 124,624,923 of OZ035881.1, forward strand.
CATCGAGAAGTTGCAAACCCCAGAAATAGCCACTGCCTACTCCAACCGACTCTCCCAACTTCTACGACACAACGACTCTACTTCTGACGTTCCCGATACACAGTGGCAGCATATTGCGCATTTCATGGCAACAGCCGCAACAACCGAGCTGGAATATGAAAAACGGCGCTTAAACGATTCCTGGTATTATGAAGAATGTCGCATAGCGTCTAAGGAACAGGATGCCGCTTATAGGGCAACGCTGCAACATATTGTGTGTTAAGGAACGGCACAAGGAAGCAGTAACACAGGCGTGACAGCTATTTAAGCGAAAAAAAACGTCAAATGAAGGAACGGGAGAACGAGAATATAGAACGATACTGGGATAGAGGTGAGGCCCGAAAATTTTACCAGAAAATATTAAGAGGAAATGGCTATGGTAATGGGCTTCCCTCCTGTAAGGACAAGGATGGAAATCTGGTCACAGGTAAGCAGAGTGTGTGCATATATGGAGAGAACACTTACAGCAACTGCTGGTTTCGGAAGGCAGCGCGCGTGAAGGTATCACGCCAATTGTCGACGACGGCTTAGACTGCCCACCACCAAGTAAAGCCGAGGTTAGAAGAGCAATATCGCGGATGACAAACAATAAAGCAGCCGCTGCCGACGGATTTCCGGCAAAGCTCTTCAAGGCCGGGTGGCGAGGAGCTGATAACGAGTATGCACCAGCTCCTGCGCACGGTTTGGCTTAATGAGTGCATGCTAGACGATTTGAATTTAAGCGTATTATCTCCTTGTGCTGCCTAAAGGTGATCCAAGTGTGTGCTCCAACTACCGCGAGATCAGCCTTTTACCCATCGCATGTAAGGTCCTGTCGAGTGTACTATGTGGAAGACTAAAGCCAGTATTATGCAACCTGATCGGGCCTTATCAGAAACCATGGTTGAGTTTGATATTCCAGCGAAGATGATACGCCTTTGCGGAATGACGCTGACTGACACGAAGTCTTCAGTGAAGATTGGCAAAGACCTTACCATTCTGTACCAGACGAGGCCTAAAACAAGGCGACGGCCTATCGTGTGACCTCTTCAACATAGTGATGAAGATGATAATGAGGAAAGCTGCAGTAAACACGAGTGGCACGATATTCAACAAAAGCCACATGTTATTTGCGTACACTAATGACGTAGGCATCATCGGTCGAAAATTGCGGGATGGAACTGCAGTCTTCTCAGGTACACAGATGGAATCAACGAAATTGGGTCTAACGATGAACAAGGATAAAACGAAGTTATTAGTTTCAACGAACAAAGAATCTACTCGTTTGGGAAACTGTGTGAACGTTGACAACTATACCTAGGCTCCGCCATCAACAAAACAAATAATGTCAGCCTCGAAATCCGGAGAAGATTCCTGCTTGCTAATAATTGCTACTACGGACTAAGCAAGCGATTCAATGACAGAGCCCTCTCTCGACGAACAAAAATCCAGCTATACCAGATACTGGTTCTACCTGTCTTAATGTATGTGCAGAATCCTGGGTAATGACACAAGCGGATGAATGGGTTCTGGAAGTATTCGAGAAAAAAATGCTCCGTGGGCTCATCATCATTAACGGAGAGTATCGGCGTCGAATGAATCATGAGCTGTACGAGCTGTACACCGACATTGACCTGACCAGACGTATTAAGGTGCAGCGGTCGCGTTGGTTAGGTGATGTTGTATGCATGGACGAAAATGCTCCAGCTCGAAAGGTCTTCGACAATGAACTCGATGGAAGGCGCAGAAGAGGGTGATTTAAGTATTTTATAGTGATCACAAATTAAGCTCCTTTTTTCGATTAGATGCTTAGCTTACGAGATAAACGCATTTAAAGATTACCATAGGAAAATCCACCATTGCCCAACTATTTCATTGTAATATCCCCACTTATAGAAATGAATGCTAAAGTAATTTATAGTGATCACAAATTAAGCTCCTTTTCTCGATTAGACGTTTAGTTTACGAGATAAACGCACTTATAGATTAACATAGGAAAACCCACCATTGACAACTCATTTCATGGTGGTATCTTCACCTATAGAAGTGATTTCTTAGGTAATTTATAGTGATCGCAAATAAAGCTCTTTTTTTCGATTAGAAGCCTAGTTAACGAGATTGCCATACGAAATTTACCATTGGCCAACAATTTCATGGTGGTATCTCCACCTATAGAAGTGATTTCTTAAGTATTTTATAGTGATCACAAATTAAGTTCCTTTTTCCGACTTTTGGTCGTTGAAAAAAATAACTTGGTTTTGTCTTCATCAGATCCACTTCTGGCTACTTCTTCTTAATGCTCGAAAATCCAGCAGTAACAGCACGCAGTCCTTGACCAATGATATCTATATCATCAGCATACGTGAGTAGCATGTGGCTTTTGTTAAAGATGGTGCCAGTCGGGTTTACTGCGGTGTTAAAGAGATCGCGTGGCAGACTATCGCCTTGTCCATAGCCTCGCTTAGTAGAAAATAGCTCTGCCAGATTTTGCCTATTTTCCCTGAGGATTTCGTGTCAGATAGTGTCATCCCACAAAGTCGTATCAGCTTCGCGGGAATTCTAAACTCTGACATGGCATCGAACTGTTCGAACTGTCGAATGCAGCTTCGTAATCGATAAACATTTAGTAGGTTTCGATCGATGATGTGTAAATAACTATACTCTCGTGAATTTAACAGACCTAAGGCCACAATGCTAAGGACCGATCAGGTTTGTTAAGATAATCCTTAGTCTTTTACATAATATACAGGACTTTGTATGCGATTAGTAAAAACCTGATAACTTTAATTTTTTCAAGGAAAGGACATACAACACTCTGATTCCAATCATCGGACATGCATTCCTTTAGCTAAATCGTATTTATGAGCTAGTGCATGCAAGTTGCCAGTTAATCGCTGCCAGCCTTCAAAAGATCTGCCGGCAGTCTCTCGGCTCTCGCAGCTTTATTGTTTTTAAGCCGTGCTGTCGACAACGTTGAGTTTATCGCTTCAATACCAAAAATGAACTCCAAGAATACTGAGGGAGATTTAAACAAAATAAGTGCATTTTGGAGATGAGTGTAAGCTCTTTCATTTCCTCAATAGAGACTTTTCTCCGTTTTAAGAGACGTTTCGTCTCCCTTCTCTACTCCTTACACCATTCCGCCATAGTACGAATTACCATTGGCTGCAGTTTTGTCTTGTTTGCAGCATTTTTTAAATGCGTAATATGCTACCATTGTGTTTTAGGAACATCGAAGATACTCACTAGATATTGAATTATAAGAAAATGGATAGGAAATGAAAATGTATTGATTTCTCTGTAGATAGGGGATATGGGTATATAGAGTGTAAATCAGCCTTAAGTTGGAATAGACATTGGCTATCTCGGTGGAGTGCAGTCTTGTAATGTCTAGCGTTCGACACTGAATAATATCATGCGTACCTTGGCTGCAAGTAGGTGATGATCCGAGTCCATATTTGTACTTCCTCCATGTGGATATCTGATTTCAATAACAAGTTCCTTGTCGTCGTGAAAAAAACCGGGTGGAATCTGTTATTGGAGGACTGCTGAGCCAAGAGCATCTTCTCTACCTATATTAGCATTTATGTCTCCCTGAACAGTTGTATTGCCATGGCCAGAACAGAGGTCATATATCGATCTTTTGTGTTCTCATTTGTTGTACTCCGTCGAGGGCGTATACTCGTACATGATGTAAACATATTTTGCCTTGATCCGGTAAATGACTGTAAGGTCACTTACA
>OZ035881.1:124628882-124748782 GCA_964034835.1 Muscina levida
CATTAAATTTGTGTAAATATCGTAATTTATGTAGCTTAACTAAAATTTGTATGCTTAAACTAAAATATGTATGTAATACCAATTTCGAATTTGTTTCGGAACAAGTTAATTGACTTAAAGGAATAACATTGTGGTAATGAAGAAATATTGGACAGTAATAGGTATCCCGCCATAGTGTAGATATCTGAGTAAATTGTTGTGGAAATTGCAGTTGTCACAAGCCAACAAAAAAAAAAAAACACTGTCACATGATAAGTGGTTATGATGCGTCTTAGGAAGTACGTAATAGAAGTTACTGAAGTTCAACACAGAGGCTCTCTTAGTAGTCTTGGCAGCCCAATGAAACTAGAATCAGGCGCGGTAGCCTAATAAGCCACTCTCTTTAAACAAAACAATTATTATGAAAACACGAAGAAAAACTCCAAGAATGTTTATGAAATCCGCAAACGGATATGCACCTGGAATGTCCGTACTCTATACAGAGATGGTGCCTCTATCCAACTGGAGGATGTCCACGACAAATACAAAGCTCACATCACCGCCATACAGGAAATGAGATGGACGAGAAAGGGATGCACACGACAAAAGAACTGTGATTATTTTTACAGCTACCACTACTGAAAGACACAAATTTGGATGTGGTTTCATAGTCGGCAAGAGACTTCGGCACCTGGTCTCGCGGTTTAACCCTGTGAGTGACCGAATAGCCACTATTCGCATCCGGGCGAAATATTTTTACATTACACTGATTTGTGTACACGCCCTGACGGAAGACAAAGAAGATGACACAAAAATGCTTTCTATGAGCGCCTTGAGGATATATGTGATAGCTGCCCTCGTCATCACATTAATATTGTTCAGGAAGATTTCAAGGATAAAATAGAAAGGGAATTTGCTCTAAGGTCAGCAATCGGCAAATTCAGCCTACACAACAACACCTCCGATAACTGATTCAAACTGGTTAGCTTCGAGTCGGCAAGAAACATGGTAGTCAGTGGAACCAGATTCCGCGTAAAGATATCCATCCCCAAAGAAACCTGGATATCCCCTTATCAAAAGACAAGAAACCATATTGATCACGTGGGAATTGAGGAAAGGCATGCCTCCAGGGTTGTGGAAGTGCGTGTGATGCGCGGTGCAAACCTTGACTCGGATCACCACCTACTTGCAGCCAAAGTACGCACGAGGTTAAGCAGTGCTAGAAAACGCTGATAACCAAACACTAAGAAATGTATTTATCGCATGGCTGCATACCATCGAGATAGCCAATGCCTATTCCAACCAACTCTCTCAATTACTCCAAAAAAACACCCTTAGTTCTGATGTTCCCGACACACAGTGGCTGCATTTTGCGAATTCTATGACCACTGCGGCAATGACCATACTGGGTCATAAAAAACCACGCTCTGACAAGCCCTGGTACAATGATGGATGCCGCGAAATGTCTGATTAAATGAATGTTGCATACAAGGCAAAACTGCAGCCAACTGCGACGCGTGCGGCAACGGAGCGTTATAATGAGAAAGGGAGGGAGATGAAATGAAATAAGCGTCTTTGGAAGAAAAGAGAGAGAGCCAAGATATCAAAAACTACAGGGATAGGGACGAAGTCCGAAAGTTATACCAAAAGGTAAAAAGTAAAGATTTTGAACAGGGATTCCCATCTGTAAGGACAGAGACGGAAATCTGGTCACGGACACTCAGAGTGTGCTGCAAATATGGAGGGAACACTTTCAATCTCTACTCGTTCCCGAAGGCAGCATAAGTAAGGAAATCACACCAATCATGAACGACGGAGTAGATTGTCCACCACCGAGCCAAAATGAGATCAGCACGGCGATCCCAAGGCTTAAAAATAATAAATCCAAGTGAATGTACCAACTATCGCGGGATTAGCCTCTTACCCGTCGGATACAAGCCCATTCTGGCGAACCTGATTGGACCTTGTCAGTGTGGCTTTAGATCTGGAAAATCCCCGACCGACCAGAATTTCACACTACGACAAATCCTGAAGGAGACTGAAGAAATGCAGATCGACCGCTACCATCTGTAAGTCGACTACAAAGCTGCATTTGACAGTTCGATACGACAGAAACTATTAGGCTATGCCTGAGTTTGGTATACCCGCGAAGCTAATACGACTCTGCTAGATGACACTGACTGACACGATGTCTTCAGTGAAAATCAGAGCTCGCAATAATTGGTCTTTCTCGTGCTTGTTGTTAGATAAAAACCACTCATCCACTGACACGATGCGAAACTGTCGCTAAAAACCCCTTAAACGTTGTTCTTCTTTGGCTTGCTCTTCGCTCAACCGATGAGCGTATTTGTTCACTAGATCGGCTCATGGGTTTACTCGAGACCCTTTACTTCGTAAAAACTTGGCAAACGGTCTTTTGAGCATGTATGTGTGTTGCGCATGTGGATAGGCAAACATACGCATACGCATATGCACACTGATGGGCCCCTTTTCTTCTCCCTTCCTCCTTAATGCCTGTGAGGACATTTTTAAGCAAAGCAACATTAAAAATAAAGACCTTTTTTGCGGACACTTTGCTTGCCTTGCTCACTTACTGACTCTCAGTAGATGAGCGACGGACGGTTCGGTTCGTATCGAGCGGTCAGTAAGAGATCGATTCATGTGTTACGTTCAACCCGAAACCAGAGAGCAAAATGCTTCAGACAAGGCCATAGTTTATCTTGCGATCTCTCTAACAGCGTGATGGAGTTGATCATGTGGAAGGCAGCACTAAACACAACTGCCACCATCTTCAGCAAAAGCCACATGCTGCTCGCGTATTTCGATGATATATGTATCATTGGCCGAGGACTGCGGGATGTTACTGTGGCCTTTTCGAGCATTGAGAAGCAGTCGACAGAAGTGGGTCTGGTGGTTAATGAGGACAAAACTAAGTTATTTGTTTTAACGAAACAAGAGTCTTATCGCTTTGTACCCTACATGAATGATGACAAATACACTGAAGAGCAGAAAATTTCGATGCAGATGTACTTAAGGGGTCATGATCCAAAAACTGAATATAAGAAATGAAAGAGAATTAAAAACTACACTTTTACATCCAACAGCAACAACATTTTATTTAGGTAAGTTTATGTTTCTTGCATTTCTTTACATTTTGGGGTGATCATGAAATTAAACGCAGTGGTTGTTAATTACAAAATAAAACTTTTTTATTAAAAGAAAAAACAAATTTAAAATAAAAAAACTTTGTAATAATGCGTATGACCTTCCTTATTTTGAATAAATTCAAAAATGCCTTTCCGTCATACTATTTATTAGGGTTTTTTGGGTGTTGGACCTTCTAAGGAGTCCCAAGCCGCAATTACTGCCATTTTCAATAGGGTTCATGTCATGGAAACACGCTGGCCCCTCTAAGACTTCAAAGTTTTCTGACGAACCCAACCTTTGTTTCCTTATTGGAGTAATTAGACGCAATCTTTTGCCGAGAAATGTAATTTATCTCCTTGTTTCGCTTCAAGAAGGGCAATAAATTAATTTTCAGTATGTCTCGTCGCAGTTCATACTCTTCGGGGTAATGCGACAGCTTGGAAGGCCAGCCCAAAAATTAATTGTTTAGATCAAATTTCTACGAAGAAAAACAAAACTGAAACTCTTGCTATTCATACCTCTGGTAGCTGATATATGAATATCTGTAGTTCCCGCCAAATAAGTATAAGCCCTCTTTCGACGAACAAAAATCCGACATTATAATCCTTTGGATTGGCACAATGAGAATATCGACGTTACATTAATTATGAGCTGTATACTGGAATTGAGGTGGTAAAGCGCTTTAAAGTACAGCGGTTGAGTTGGCTAGGTCATGTTGTACGAATGTATGAAAATGCTTCAGCTCCAAAATTTTTCAACAATGAACTCTAGAAACCGTGTCAGGTCAGGTTACATAAAACCTAGCAGGACTAAATGCGACAAACTTGAGAAAAAGCGTAGCAAATAGAAGCACATATTATACTTTTCTGCTTGCTACATAAAATCGGTAATATATGATTGTAAGGAACAATGTAATCTATTCTGGAGGCCATCCTTGAACTACTTACCTTGCTACTCCATATATGGGTACTTTCTTGAATGATGCTACGGTAAGCTAGTGCCTTGTTTTAGAGGCATGTTATTAATTACGTTAGTAAAACTCCTCAGCGGTTTGAATTTCGAAAGTTTTCATTATGCTCACCTAGTAAGGAAATAATTGACTCCCGAAACAACAACATAAATCTTTAATGCTTATAGAAAAAGTTTAGAGTCAAATGCTACATATGTAACCATACAATTAATTGGCTAATTTTTTATTACGTTTTATCCCCCGTGACCACTACAAATGACACTTTTGCTGGCACTTACTACTGCTTCGTGTAGCTATGTGTGATCAATCAATAGTTATTATTGAAAATAGCTTACCTACAACTCTCTTGCTGCTTGATGAGAGTGTTACGGCCTGTTGCTTCATTGTATCTCATTTATTATGTCATGTACTTAATTAAATATCTCAGATTATAATTGAAAATAACTTAATTTGAATTGGAAACATTAAATTCATTTCTTTTTACTCATTTAAAAATGAATACAGTCTGTAATGCCTATGTTATTTAAGGTTCAACAACTTAAGAATTTAAGAAGTTGCAATAGAACAACATATGCCTATGACTTCATATGTACATACATACATATGAATCAATCGATGCATTTAAATTTAACCACAATTGCTGTCAACACATCATTTACCCCTACATCTGGATCAGATCCTCAAGTTGGGTACAATATTTATGCGAAAATCACTAAACGAAAAACTTAATCAATAATAATTACAATATTTTACACCTACTACAAATGTGCATGCCCACACCTGCCCATTTGCATTCGTTGGCAAATATGCAAATATCAATTGAAAATTCGAATTACAGGTTGTTAGGTTCGAAACATTTTCAACATGGCCATTAACACAATTTATGTACAGCTGCAACAAAGTGTTGTGCATACATCAAGGACTGTGGATACTTGTACACATACATATATACATATCTCTTAACCAAATCTTATACACATGCAAGAGGGGCCAGAGTGGTCGGCACGCGATTTGTTAGTTGTACGAAATGCTAAAGCATAATAGTCCTTTAACACACCAACAACACCCACTCTAGCCTGAAGTCACAGTGAAATTTTGAGATTTGTGTCTGTTTGTATAAGCATTTGTATGTATGTTAATCTGTTGTATATGCATTTGGGTGTGTGTGTGTGTGGAGAACATTATCAAATGTTTTGTCCATTATTTGATTATGAGAGAAGAGAACAACCAACAAAAATTGTTTGTGCATTGTTACAACAACTACTACGAACTAATATGAACGACAACAACAGCAAGCACCACAATGACAATAGTCCTGACATACACACACACACACATACATACACCAACATTCAAGTTGTAACAAATAATAATATTTACTTAATTGTGTATTATTTAGAGCAATAACGCTGCATGTTGTTGTTGATGTTGTAATTATTATGCAATAACTTGTTAAAGTTGATTATATTACGCTCGTCGTTATACTCGGGATATCTATTAGGCACTCAACTTCTACGTATGTTATATATGGGTAATAAATCATAACTGGGCCACGGTAAACTAACAGATATGTAGTATTTGCATACGTGTTAAATGAGCTAGTAGCATATGATGACTGTAACGGCTGTGGCGCGCGACTATCGTGCAAATAATCGTGGCTTAAAAAAAAATCTTAATACAACTACATTCATTGTGCACTGATGATACTTCAAAAAGTTGGTCAATCAAAAGGTCTAGTAAATACTTCTCAATCTGACGTTAAAAATTTACACAGGACATGAAATGGACAGGACCATAATGTTCGCGACGTAAAAATTTTAAACTGCCAGGTGGTTGTTTGTGATATAATAGCCACTATCCGCATCGAGCCAAAATATTTCTACATCAGGCTGATTTTTCATGCCCCGACGGAGATAAAGACGATAAGGTTAAAGATGCATTTTACGAGCGGTTAGGTGAAACATACGACTGCTGCCTTGGCCAGGATATTGAAATCGTCCTGGAAGATTTTAATGCAAAAATAGGAAGGCCTACACCGATACATCAGACAACAGGTTTAGTCTGGTTAACTTAGTAGCGAAATGGAACATGGTAGTGAGTGGAACATGATTTCAGCTTAAACATATCCACAATGCAAATTAGCTATCCCCCGAACAAAATACCAAATCATGTGGTAATTAATGGAAGGTAAGTATCTAGTGCCACGGTCGTGCGCGTGATCTGTGGTGCTATTATTGTCTCGGGTCATTATCTGGTAACAGCTTAGGTGCGCATAAGATTGATCGCAGCGACAAACTCACATAACTTAACTCAAAGAAAGCAGGACATCGCGAAGCTACAAACCCCAGGGATAGCCACTGTCTATTTCAATCAGTTCTCCCAACTACGACACAACGCCTCTACTATTGACGCTTCCTGATACACAGTGACAACATATAATGCATTCCATGGCACTTGCGCAACAACCGTGCTTGGAATCCTGGTACGATGAAGAATGTTGCGTAGCATCTGGCTGTTAGGGAACGGCATAAAGAGACAGCTATTCAAGGACATAGAATAAACCGATATAACAAAAAAAACAGACATTGCAGCCCACTTTAGGCTTACAGGACATAAACCAAATTTTGAAGAAGTTGAGAAACTGGCTTAAGGGCGAAATTACTCTCAACGGTACACGATGGATATGCCCCACATTATAAATACTCCATAGGAAAGAGGTTTGAACTACAAAATAAATAAAACCGACTGCTCTCAAATTTATCGATTTGTTATTAACAAGTATAGGAGAGCAAAATAATATCATTAGTTGACGAACGCGTACCAAAGAATGTAATGCCAATTGTTTATTAGATTAGAAACCGGTAATATTACCATATAGTAAAAGCAAAGGCCTACCGTAATAGGCTCCCCTCCTGTAAGGACAAGGATGGAAATCTGGTTACAGATACGCAGAGTGTGCTGCATATATGGAGATAACACTTCCAGCGGAATGACGCTGACTGACACGAAGTCTTTAGTGAAGATTTGTAAGGACCTGACGGAACCATTCTATACCAGACGAGTCCTAAAACAAGGCGACGGCCTATCGTGTGACCTTTTCAACATAGTTATGGAGATGACAATGATTAAAGCTGCAGTCAACGTTCCACCGAAACTGATACGCCTTTTGGGAAGACACAAAGCCTTCAGTTATGATTGGCAAGGACGTGACGGATCTATTCTATACCAGGCGAGGCCTAAAGTAAGGCGATGGTCTATCGTGTGGCCAGCCGTGGCATAGTGGTTAGAACTCTCGACTACTATGCGGGAGATCCCAGGTTCGACATCTGGCTTCAGTCATCTACATATTTCTTTCATTGCCGACACCCTTGATGTTGTTGGCAGCAACTTCGCTGAAAAGCTTCACAAACAGTGACGTTCGCATTCGTCGATAAACAAGTAGGTTCCGTTTGTTGTGAATCTAAATAGAAACCGTGTTAATTCGCAACAACGCGAGAAGCTACCCATTCATGAGGCCTAAATGGAAATTAAGTTTTGTAAGTTTAAGTCAGCCTCGAAATCCGGGGAAGAATTCTGCTTTCTGATAAATGCTACTATGCACTAAGCAAGCGATTTAATGACAGAGCTCTCTCTCTCTCTCGACGAACAAAAATCCAGCTATACCAGATACTGGTTGTACCTGTTTTGATGCCTGGTTCAAAAACCTGGGTAATAACACGAGCAGATGAATCGGTCCTACAATATTCGAGAGAAAAATATATGGGACCATCATCGTCAACGGAGAGTATAGACGTCGTATCAAACATGAGTTGTAACGTGCAGAGTTGCGTTGGCTAGGTCATGTTGTACGCATGCAAAAAAACGGTCTCCAAAACTTTTCCGCAATGAACTCGATGGACGGCACAGAAGAGCACGACCAAAACTCCGTTGAAATGGTATGACGAACTGAACAAGAACCGCAGAAAATCGAGAAGCCGATAATATTGATCTACGTGCGTCATATAATTCCATGTGATTGCCAATAAGTGCCAGTAAGTTAGTAAGTAAGATCTGGAAATCCAATATGATGCTGTACAATTATCTGGACATGTACCCTTAAACTCTGAACATAGCTTAATCCCTAACTTGCAATTAAGTATGCCAATGATCTTGTCTAACTTTGCTATGAAAGCTTCTTTTGATTTCAGTTTTCCTCTGCCACGTGATTTGTTTTAGGCCTTTTCTCAGTTTTCCTCGTTCTACTAAGTATGTACCAGAATTCAATTGGTTGCTAGCTACCACGTTAGCTTGGGCTGTTGCCAAGAAAAAAGAGATTTGAGAGAGAGACGGACATATCTAGTAAAAAAGCTTCCTTAACAGAGACGTTCGCATTCGTTGATAAGAAAGTAGGTACCGATAATTGTGAATCTAAATATATAGAAATCGTGTTCATTCACAACAACGCGAGAAGCTGTCGCATATCTCATTCATGGGAAATAAGTAATTAGTAGAGAGATTTTTTTTTTTTAGGTTTCTTATAATTATAATGTTTCTTCCAAATTAGTATCGAGTTTTGTTTGGACATTTAGGTATCTACCGCCCATATGGCACACGCAGTACAAACATATTTTCTTGTGCGTATAGTTTTACATGTATTTCCCATTCATTTGTGTATTTGGTAAACTCATAATTATGAACATATCCATTTAGGCATCAACAACTATCAGTTATCGTTGTCAGATTATGGGTCATTTTAATTTATTTTTCCTTGTAATAGAATTATGAAATAGAGGAAAGCTGCTACTATTTGCATGCGAAAATACAGAAGGTGAAGGGATGTTTTAGATGCAATATTCCACATCTAGGTGTGCTGAATTCAGTATCGGTACGACCTGTTTTTATTTTAAAGCGACGATTACAGCAAAAGCATATTGTAAAAGCATTAAACTTCTACTTATTGAGAGGAAACAAAAGATATTAATCCGGTCTTTTGCTTTCCTTAAATAGTTTGTCACACCAAATTTGGTAAACATCTCCTTAACCTTCACTTCTGCGTCGCACATTGAGTTTAGTGCTGAAGACTTTTCGAGCTGAATTCGGTTTTTTTCTGGACTTTATACGTTCATAATTCATAGAACGACGGTACTTGCAGTTTACATTGATGGGTCCAAATATTTTGCGGAATATTCTTCTCTCGACGACTCCCAGAACATATTGTTACACTTACACAGGATTCTGCACCGTAGAGCATGACAGAGGATCAGTGTTTGGCATAGTTGGATCTTTGTTCGTCGAGAGAGGTTTTTGTCATTAAATCGATTGCTTAGCGTATATTAGGAGTGGCTGGCAAACAATTCTCGTCTCTTGATAACCATGATTTAATATGTCTTTAATGGCGGAGCCAAACTAGCCAAAATCCTTTACCACCTCAAAAAAAGTTGTAAACATTCGAGCTGCATTCCAAACGAATTGACACTTTGTTCATTAAAACTAATAACTTAATGTTGTAATTATTTATCACCAGACTCACTTCTGATGAATACTTCTCAATGCTTGAGAAGGTCGCAGTAACATGCCGCTGTTCTCGGCCGATGTTATCAATATCATCGGCGAAATGAGCAGAGTACAAAAATTTACCCTCCATAATCGCAGCCCATACTGTATGTCCTTTCGGGCTTCAGGTGTTTCCTGTCTCCCCTCTTTAGGATTGGTTGTAGTTTTGCTTTGTATGTATCAGCCCTTTTCTTAGACTATACGCGACATTATTCATCTTATTACCTGAGCATGGTTTTTCTTATCCCTGTAATGTTATTGCGGAAGTGCTCATAGAATGCGCAATTTCTGTCACTGTGTGTCGGTAACATTAGTTTAGTGGGGCGTATGTTAGTACAGGGTGGAGCGCGGTAATTTGCTTTTTTGCACTGCAGACTGTGGCGGCACTGTTGGTTGAATAGAGTGGACGGAGTTGCTATCAATGATTGGACACGTGAGGAAAGATCATTTTGTGTTGAAGCGTATTTTTCATATGCGCACTCGATCATTCCATTGCAGTGCAGCGTGCTTTACGTTTACAATTCGCTTTTCCCACACGCGGAAGTATTCTTTTCTGGTTACCAGAAGTCGAAGGTGTATATCAAGCGTCCCAACACCTTGTAAGACCGTATTATGAATATTGAGGCTGAAATTGACAGAATACTTGTAAGAGTTCATGAAAACTTCAGAAAACGTATGCAGCAGTGTGTCGAAAGTAGACATTTGCCAGAACCACTATTTAAAAGCATATTATTAAAAATTCCCTTACTGTTTAATATAACTGAAGTATAAAATAAATTTTTCTAAGGTTCATAGTTATTTTATTTCATTCCTAAATAAGCAAAATACCGCGCTCCACCTTATAGTAGATGACGAGTTTGTTAGAATAGGCATTGACTATCTCGGTGGTATGCAGTCCTAAGATGACTAGTTTTCGTTGGGTTTAGTTACGGGCACTTTTGGTTCCGCTTAATCTCGTGCGTCCCCGAAAAATTGTACTGTCATGGTCTGGGCATTGGTCATATATTTCCCCCATAAGTGTTTTTTAGTGTCGTCGTTTTTGCCTTTGTTTTTAAGAAAAAAATAATTTTTTTTACAAAATTTATATATTGAAAACTCTTTACTGAAATTTATCAGAATCAGAATTCTTACCAAACACCAGTTGTAACATCTCTTAGTCAAAGATAAATTCACCACGAATGTCTCACAACATTTTCAATTTCAAAGCGAACATAAACTACTCGAGTCCTACTAGACAACTTACAAGGGTGTATGTGTGTGTGTGTGAAATATTTTGTTTGCATTGCATTTTGTTAATGATGTTTTAATATATATAAACACATACATATACATATATACCCACACATTACGCACACACTTAATCACACATAGTCATACAGTCAGAAAATTTGATTCAAATTGGAGATACAATTCATTCCTAGAATTTGGGCAAATATTAATACAAATTACACAGGACTTCGATTGCACAGTGTGCAATGCACACACGCACCTACCCACTCACACACTCGCACACGCACTTCTACACTACCCTCGAGACACCCAAAAACCAATGTGTATTCAAACATTTACTAACAGGATAACATTTGAAACTTAACTAAATTCAATCAAGTGTGAGGTAGTGGAATCTGTGTTATGTCTATACTTATGAAATCGTACGATTCATACGATGGCCGTGTTTGTGTACATAATGTTTGGAAATTATTTAAAATCTGTATCATATCATCAATGTCGATACGACACGAGACACGATGTCCACAGACAGCTAGACAAACAGATGTGCAAATATTCTTGTCGTTGCCACACATGAGTTGGAAATATAAATAGAACATTTAAATCAGGATATCTGGAGAATTTGCTATTAATTAAAAACTCTTCGATAAACACACACACATACGCAACATACACACATGCAGCGCACACACATATACAAATATATAGAGCCAGCAAATACAAGATGTTTCAATTGATTGCAGCTGATGATACACCGAAATGATGAAGTGTGTTTACTAAAGATTAGTCAAATTGATCAATTTCTTAAATATTCATAACAAAAAAAAAAAACTCATAAATTTGTTATTTCCTATAGTGATTGTGTGATTATTTGATTATGTGTTGTTTTGTTGCTCTGAATATGAGAAGAAAACTGTTGTTTGCTGTTAGTGTGATTTATTAACCAAGAAACCGGTGAAAACGATTAATACGGAGCTATTGGAGGGTTAAAATGGTACAATGTAGCGGTTTATATTAAGTACTACAAAATAAATATATCGTCGGTATACAGAAAAATCTGGCGTAGACTCTGACTTTTGAAACACTTTTGCATCATTTCACAAAAAAATGTTGCAAAAGTGTTCATAGAATGTGCAATAGCCGTCACTGTGTGTCGGGAACATCAGTGTAAGTGGGGAATATGTTGGTAGTAGCTGAAAGATTTCTCGGTAGTATGCAGTCCTGCGGTGACTAGTTTTCGTTGCGTTTAGTTACGCGCGCTTTTGGCACTGCTTAATCTCGTGCGTCCATTGATCTCCCACATAGGATTTTTTAAATGGTATAGACTATAACTTTTGGAACACTTTTGCATCATAAGGTCCATTTCACAAAAAAGTTCTCTATACACACAATATTTAGCCACTTATTTGCTTAATTTCCCTTAACACCCCATTAATGAGGTATGAATCTCCCGTATGGTAGTCGCGTGTTCTAACCATCATGCCACGGCCTGTCGCTCGATATTTTGCCACACAGGTAATAATAAGTAGTAAAAGGTTACTTACTTCCTTACTTAGCTGACATTTCTTTGCAATCGTATATTGTGATCAAATACCGAACGTGGAAAAGTATTAAATGCGCTTCGATCTTCTGCTCTTCTTCCGCAGTTCTTTCAACCAAGTTATGCAAGGTTCTTAGTAAACTGGTCTTTTCAATAGAGTTTTGGTCGGACTCTTCTGTGCCGTCCATCGAGTTCATTATCGAAGACTTTTCAATATGGAACAACATGACCTAGCCGACATAGCCGCTGTACCTTAAAGCGTCTGTCCACTTTAATGTTGGTATACAGCTTGTATAGCATATGATTTATACAACGTCGATACTCTCCGCTAAGGATGTTGAGCACATATATTTTACGGAGTATTTTCCGCTCTAATATTGCCAGAATCGATTCATAACCCATATTGCCGCTTGTGTCATAACCCAGGATTCTGAACTATACATCAAGATAGATAGAACTAGTATTTAGTGAAGCTGGATTTTCGTACGTCGAGAGAGGGCTCTGGCATTAAATCGCTTGCTAAATCCATATCGGCTTCTAGTCGCAAGCAGGATTCTTCTCAGGATTTCTAGGATGACGTTATGTGTTTTGTTGATGGTGGAGGCAAAGTAGATAAAACCATCTACCACTTCGAAGTTATAGTTGTCAACGTTCACGCAGTATCACGAACGAGGAGATTCTATCTTCCATAAATTTGACAACTTTGTTTCGTCCTTGTTCTTTGTTAGAGCTGATTACTTCTGTATACCTGAGAGGGTGGCATGTCATAACGTCCACGGACCTAATGTCCCCTCAGTAGTGACATGTTATAACGTCCACGGTTACAATGTCTATGGACTTTATGTCACTTTTAAGTGCGACATAATGTCCATAGAAATTATGTCCGAGGACGTTATGACATGTCACCCCTGAGAGTGCCTTCATCTCATCTCGCAGTATGCGTCCAATGATGTCTATATCATTAGAATATGCAAGTAGCATGTTGCTTTTGTTTAATATCGTCCCAGACATGTTACTTGCAGATTTGCTCGCTATCATCTCTTAAGTTTGTTAAAGAGGTCACATAATAGGTCGTGGTCTTGTTTTAGGCCTCGTCTGTTATAGAATGGCTCTGTAAAGTCCTTGTCAATCTTCACTGAAGACTTCGTGTCGGTCTGGGTCATTTAGCAATGGCATATCAGCTTCCCAGGAAGACCAAACTCAGACATAGTTTCAAGTAAACTGTGATCCAACTGTAATGCAAGGTGTTAATTGTGAGTCACACCTTAACGTCAAGTGTTTTTCCCAACTTAATTTGACATATGTCAGCATAATCGACAAAATGTATCCACAGTCGGTAGAATTGTGCTCAAATTTTAGCAAGCCGGTTCTGTAGGAAATGTGAAAACACCTGTGCATGATTGCCTAGTTCGTTCTGGCCAGGTGGCGTCATCGAGCCGTCTTCTTCTTTAATGCAGAAACAATAGAAATTTATCCATTAGTAGCTGCACGTAGAAAATAATTCCAAGCGCTTCGATCTTCTACGGCGCCCATCGAGTTTATTGCGTAAGTCTTTTAGAGCTGGATCTTTTTCATCCATTAGTACAACGCGTCTAAGCCAGCGAATGGTTTATTGGACGACGGTACTCGCCGTTAACGATTATGGGTCCACATATTATGCGAAGTATTTTTCTCTCTAAGACTCCCAGAATATGATTTTGAGCTTAAAGCAAGACAGTCAGGATCAGTGTCTGATACAGTTAGATCTTTGTTCTTCGAGAGAGGGCATGCTCGGATACCAAACTTAGCCATAGTATCTAATAATTTCTGTCGTATCGAACCGTCGAATGCTGCTTTGTAACCGTTGAACAGGTGGTAGGTATCGATCTGCATTTCTTAGGTCTTTTCCAGGATTTATCGTAGTGTGAGCATCTAGTCGCTCGTGGATTTACCAGGTCTAAAGCCTAATTTATAAGGTCCAATCAGGCTCGCTAAAATGAGCTTTAGTCTTTCACATAACACACTAGAAAGAACATCGTATGCGATTGGATAAAGGCTGGTCCCGCGATAGTTGGTACACTTACTTGAATCGTCGTTCTTAAGCCCAGCACATAGAAACTCAGATCGACCCGATTACGGGTCGAAAGTGAGGTCGGCGATCCTTGTCCTTACTGTAGAGGAGCCCAGTATCATAACCTTTCACTTAAACCCTCGTTAGATTTTTTTCGGGCTTCACCTCTGTTTCTGTACCTGCTATATCCTTGTTCTTTCGTGGAAGTAGAGGCGTTATGTCATATTATTTAGGAGAGCTGATTGCAGTAGGCATCGGCTATCTCTGCGTTTGCAGATTTGCGATATAAAGTGATGATAGCGTCCATCATATTAGATGCATGCCTTCCACCAATTACCACATGCTCAATTTGATTTGTAGTGTTTTGATCGGAGGATAACCAAGTTGTCTTGTGAATATATTTCTGCTGAACTTTCCGCTGCAAAGCTATCAAGTCAAAACTCATTGTTGTTGTTGTTGTAACAGCTTTTTTTATACAAATTTACAAAATTTTAGTCCGGGGGTTCTTCGTTGATGTCCAACCCTAAAAAAATTGGGCTACTTTCACTGGATTAGCCCATAAATCCAATGGGCTAAGTGAACTATGGTGAACTGAGCGAGTGAAAATGTGGCGGGTATCGTGGGGACCCTGACCAAATGCTGGGCATACATTAGGGACGGCACGGTAAATGCGGGACCAGTAGGCATTGAGACTGTTACTCCAACCCGATCTTAGTTGTGCCAGGGTCACTCTTGTCTTCCATGGCAGGCTTTCCTCTGTTTCAGCTACATGTGGAGGGCGACCTTCTAGAACGACATTCATGCGGTAACCTGTAACCGCGGTATTGATGTCGTCTGTATGAATATCGTTGAAAGCTGCTGCACATGAGATACGATCCAAGGGATCCTGCACAAAGTTGCGTATATTCTCCTCCAATACTCGAAGTCCTTCCTAACATACCTCAGGGGAACATCTAATTGTGTGATGTTAAAGTTAGGATGACTCCTCCGTTGACATCCCAGAAGGAACTGTTTGGTCAACTTGACATTATGTTCCTTGACTAGCAAGACTTCGTTTCCTCATGTAGATGATGTTCAGAGGTTATATGCATGCATCCCGTTATAGTCTTTAGGGCGGCATTTTGGCAGCTTTGGATATTTCTCTACTGGGTATCACTCAGCAAAGAAGACCACTCTGGAGCAGCATAGTTAACCACTGACCGGCCAATTGTTTTGTAGGTAGCTAACGAGGTTTCTTTGTCCATTCCCCAAGTGCTGCCGGGTAGCGCTTTGAGGACCTTGTTTCTACTTCTCAGTTTGTGCGAGAGATGAGGACGTAAACATCATTTAGGGGTTGCGTTTTTATTTTTTCTTTTTCGTGGATGCCGCGCTTGCTCACAATTACTCACTTTAGTAACAATAACAAGCTCCTGGCGGCTATGGCCAAAATCAATGAATTAAACTTGAAATTGCTTCATCGCACACCTTAGCCACCAGTATTAGCTCCCTAGGATTATTTTCTATTTTCAAACTTGTAAAAATGGCTCGGGGGTTGAAGATTTACAATGAAGAGGTGGTGTCTGTATGCTGATGGTTATTTTCAGGATCTCAATTTCAAAGATCTTAATATAAACACGTTATCGAAGCTTTTGAATATCAATAGGAAAAATTAATTGATCTAAAAGAGGTTATGTTGAAAAATAAAGAAAAATTTTCTCAAAATCGTAGTGTTTTCTCTGTCAGGTTGGCTAATTTTGGGACAGCCCTCGTACTACGATGTAAGTATACGTAATAAATTGAAACAAATATTAAGCATACGCCTTATGAACTTATAGAAATAATTTCAATTCTTAAGAGCTAAAATATATTATGTTGAGAGATAAAGAACATTTTTCCCAAATCCGTTGTAATTTCTCTGTCAGGTTGGCAAAATTTTGGGACAGCTCTTGTGCGTCGAAACATCGAAACTCATCCAACCAGGAGATAAATATTTATACGTGAATTATCACGTCGGGGTCACCAAAATGTGCAATTATGGTACATCGATGACTATACGTACTTGCAACTCAATTCGAGTTGTCAGGAGATAAATAATACGGCCACATCGAACAACTCCTCCAACCAGGAGATAAATGAAACACTCTTCACTGCGGTTCTTAAATGAATGACATTTATTCAAAGATATTTTCTCTCTTATATACTAAATACACAGTTCATAATCTTTAAGAAAGGCATTTTCTACCTACTGCACGATCACACACATTTTCTAATCACGATCCTTGCCGACATGTGGTGTGCACAGTAAATATACAAAACCCTTTGTGTATGCCAGTCATTAGTGTGAGCCATAAAACACATAATTTATGACTGGTTTATCTATGTGGGATTTTTCCCTCGTTCTAAAACTATAAATTCTTTTGCTGATAAGTTTTAGTGTTTACTTAATGTGTTTACCATATTAAACAGCTCTAGTACTACTGTGCATGCGTAATAAATTTAAAAAAAAATATTAAGCATACGCCATATGTACTTGTACAAACAATTTCAATCCTAAATATTTCGACTACAGGAGCTTAGATCTTAATTAAATTACCATCATAGCTCATTACTGCAAATTTTTTAGCATTTATCTATAATTTCTTTGAGTGTATCGCTTCCTATATGAATAATGGTCCTATACCTCAGTGATGTCTGTAAACATTGTATTGGGAAAATTTAATTATTTTGTCAAATGTGCTGCTCTAGAAATTACTTAAAATAATGATTTACTAGAGTCGTTTGTTATTTAAAACTTAATTGACAATATATTGCAAATATACGACTTTGTGTCATGGCTCATGTTTCGATATCCCCCTGTGTGTGTGTGTGCGTGTGTATATTTGTGCCTCTATCCACTTGAGTGTCCATGTAATTGTGTGTTGTACGACATGTCGTAATGAGTAAGTAATACAAGTGTTCTATCTTGCAGTGGCCACCGATAGAACTTGCATGTCTCCAACCATGCATGGCTTCAAATTACTATTCTTGTCTCTGCTGTCCTGTTCTATAACTATCAATAACTATTATTAGTTTTCTACTTTTTGTGTCCGCTTGCACGATGTCATTGTGCTTTGCCTCGGCACCCCGGCTCTATGATAGTGTTGATATACCAATACATTACCACCAACACCACCACCACTACCACTACCACCCACCACTCACTGATGTGTCCTGCTATTCTTAATTAACTTTTATGCAAGAGTAAGAGTAGCTCTCTCCCTCTCAGTCTCTCTCTCTCTCCCTGTGTGTTTGCCTTTGACGGTAAGTGTGTGGGCCGGTGTTTGTCTTGAAAAGTTGTTGAAATTAAGTTTAAAGTGTCTCTTCGAAAAATAATTAATGTTGCACAAAGTCAACTCAGTGATTGTAAAATGAAAAAATATTGACAGTATTGTACTTAATTGTTACGAGCTCGTGTCCTTATATATCAAAGGATATTTTTCTTGCTCTTCGTATGCTGCTTCTTCTTCTCGAAGTAAGTACTAAAGATAATGCAGGGTAAACATTGTACTGGTTGGTCGTTTTTCTCTTGTTCATTTTACGTACAGCGCGGCATAGCGAACGACTGAAGCTGGGTCTGTGATAACTTTATTGGAAATTATTATTTGTCTACTTGAAAGGAATTCATTTTCATTACCTAGGTAATTACCTTTTAATAACTTTCGATAGTGACAGAGGATAAGGGAGCATTTAGTTTGTTGTAGTTTCATTTGCAACAAATTGCATTGCAACACCGTTATTGTCATTGAAGGAATGCTGAGAGACATAAAATAATTATAAAGCTTCTTACACAGTATAAAGTTGGCAGTTTCAACCGAAATTTTAATAGCGAAGTTGAACATAATTGTTGTTTGGATGGAGGTGGAACTGCAACAAAGGCAGATGAATGAAATCATAGTTGTTATGAAGTATAACCTCTCATATATGTGACCGGCCGTGGCTTGATAGTGGGAAAAAGCGGGGGATCTTTTCCTTTAATCCAATTTCCTAGGTTTCATATACCAGTCGTAGCTTCAGAACTTTTGTCAGCCCCCTCGATTTGGTCGACAGCAACTTGGCAGTATAAGTGACGTTCGCATTTTTTGATAAACAAGGAGGTGCCTTTTGTTGTGTATCTAAAATAGAATGCGTCTTTGTTGCACCTAGTTTGGAATACAACTCCCTTAATAAGTTCATCCAACGAAGTTTTGGTTGCCCCCTACTACTCGAGCCTCTTTCAATTTGCACAACATTTCCCGGACATCGCATTTACTCTATTTGCACGCGCTTGACTACGTCGATGTCCTTGTACAGCTCATACAATTTATGATTCTCCGTTATCGATGATGGATCCATATGTATTTTTAAGTACTTTAACTTCAAATGTTATAATTCTGTGCCATAGAGCAAGACTCCTGCTTAGGGAATAGTACCACTTGATTTCCCTGCTGACATTACTAGTTTTGTTTACGGCATAGCCAAGGTAATCCTCTTGTTTCGTTGAAACAAATAACACCGTGGAATATTTACGGGGTTATTGTGGAGGGGTGGGGGAAAAGGAGGAATTTCAACTCCCAAAAGAGTTCGGCGTTTTCAGGCCAATTTTTTTTTTGAGCATTTATAGTTTTTGGTTATCTTGATATTTGTTTGCCTTGTTCTTCAGCTATAACTGAAGAATCATTGATGATTTCTCGTTTCATTCTTCAGCAGAATTGAAGAGAACACCAAACACATTGACATTCAATGGCTTTCCCCCCACAACACTGAGTTATTTAACCATAAATCAACAATATCGGACATATAATGACCAGTTACCTACTTTTCACTGATGAGATAGCCTATACATGTCCACAAATATTAAAAGTCATAAAAAAATTGGCCTGAGAACACCAAACCTTATGGGGGGATTTACCATACTGACGCAGTACCTATACCCTGACTTGGACTGTGCGCTGTGTTATTAAGATTTGTTCTCATTATTCACCATATCACTTGTACCAACTGCTTCTCAGTGCTTGAAAAGGTTGCAGTAACAACCCACAGACAGGGGCCTATCGTCGGCGTAAATGAGTTGCATGTGATTTTTATTGAATGAAAGACGTCGTAGTCGTGATTACTATAGCTCTTTCCACTTGATCATCTCCATGTGGAAGACAAACTATCGATTTGTCTAAACTCTCGCTTGGTTGAAAATGACTCTGTCAAATTCGTATCAAAGTCGTATCAGCATCACGGCAATACTAAACTTTGGCATAAAAAAAATAAACTTAATTTCCCTTTATACCCCATGAATTAGGTATGGGATAGCACTCTTTTTATTTTAGAATCACAACTAACGGCACCTACTAGTTTATCAACGAATGCGAACGTCACTATTTGAGAAGTTTTTTACTAGACATGCCGATAAACTCGACACTTGATACTGCGAAGTTGCTGTCGACAACATCGAGGGGCCGGAAATGGAAGAAAAATGTAGATGACTGGAGGCGGGAATCGAACCCGGGATCTGCCGCATGGTAGACACGTGCTCTAACCACTATGCCACGGCCGGTCCCAAACTCAGTCATAGCACCTAATTATTTCTATCGTATCGGACTGTTGAATGCAGCTAAATAATCGGCAAATGCCGGTCTGCATTTCTTGGTTCTTCTAAAGGATTTTGTCGTAGTGTGGATATTTGGTCAGTCCTGTATTTACCAGGTCTAAAGCCAAGATAATAAAGTCTAATTAGGTTCTTTAAGATGGACTTTAGTCTTTTACTTAACTAACTCGGCAGCACCTTGTATTCGATGGGGTAAAAGTATGATCCCGCCGGTACACAGTGGTCCATTTGCCTGAATTAGCGTAACGAAATTAATAACATAAAAAATAATAAAATTTTCGTCAAAAGGAAAATTTTTCTAGAATAATAAAACAAAGAGGAATCAAATGAAAAAAATTTTGAAATTTTGAAATTTTTTCTTTAAATTTTTTTTTTTTTTTAATTTGTAGACATATTAAATTATATTATTAAATTATTTCAAGTCAACACTCCACTCTGACTCGGACTGCCTTACTAAAAAAAAGTTGCAATTGCAGACCGACATGATGCCTTTGTAAGCTACATACCTTTATTTTTAAAAAAAATCCAAAAAATATTTACCAATATGAGTTTTCCCAATTTTTCAGCACAATCTGCACACTTGCAAAACGCGCTAAAACGTTTTTGTTGCAGCTGTTTTGACATTTGTTGTGTTTGAAAGCCGACAGTTAATCAATTATAGGAAATTTGTAAATTTGGAAGTTATCTATTTGCTAAATGGACAGTTAGTTATCGTCGGGAAATAAAATTTTAGTAGATTTCGAATGTCGACAATTTTAATTTCGTTACGCTAGATCAGGGAAATGGACCACTGTGCGGTAGTTGTTGCACATATAGGATATAGAACAATATGATTCCTAACATCAGGCATGTACACCTGTAGCCAAATCATGCATGCATGTTACTAGGTCATTGTCAGCGGTTTTGAAAAGCTCTGCCGGCAGTCTAACGACTCCTGCAGGCTTGTTGTTTTTAAGCCATGCATTTGCCATGTTGCTCTCGTTTTGGCTCGTTGGTAGACAGTCCACTCAGTCGTCGATTTTTGGCGTGATTTTGTCACTTATGCTAAGTATCTTGGGAAACGAGGAGAGTACAATGTTCCCTGTAACACACTCTGCGTGACCAGATTACCATCTGTGTCCTTACAGTTGCGGATCCCTGTTCCAACAAATTAGCTTCTTACTTTCTAATAGAACTTTCTGGCTTCATCTCTATTCCCGTAATTTTTCCTATCTTCCACAGACGCTGAAGAGGCGTTTCATCTACCTCGAGCTGCTTTCGTTATGACTCGTTGGTAAACAGTCCAGTCAGTCGTCGATTTTTGGCGCGATTTTTTCACTTATGCCAAGTACCTTTGGGAACGAGCACAGTACGAAAGTGTTCCCTGCACCTCACTCTGCATGATGTGATTCCGTCTCTGTCCTTTTGGTAGAACTATCGGGCTTTACCTCTGTTCCTGTAATTTTAGAAATCCTGGCTCTCTCGTTTCTTCCATATACTATTTTACCGCCTGAAGAGGCATGTCATTTTTCTCATCTTCTTATTATATCGTTCCGTCACCGCACGCGTTACCTTTGGCTGCAGTTTTACCACACAGTACAAACACAGCTCATTGATTTGGGACGCAATTCTGAGAATTGAATAGAGAAAAGAGAAACCGTGACAAAATCCCCTATATCGTATATCTATCTGACTAAATTCAAATCGATATTTAATTATTATGGCATGTACGAATGATGCAGAACTTCTTCTTTTTGGGGCTACTTTCACGTGCAGTTCTCTGAATTAAGTTCCAAAACCATGTGTTGTACTGTGTAATGATGTAGATGATGCCATTGTGTGTCAGGATCTTTAGAATTAGTGGGGTTTCTTGACAGTAGTTGAGAGGGTTGGTAAGAAAAGGCATTGGCTATCTCGGTGGTATATAGTCTTGCGATGTCTAGCTTCATTTGTGTTTAGATCATAGAGCAGTATAATAGATAGAGGTACCAAATCGCTTTTTAAAATTAGGTTCATAGGCCGATGGGAATTTTTCTCTTTTGAGGGGAACATTAGCAAATATGAGGAGAAATGCGGAAGAAGAAGAAACATTTTGCATCTATTTTGATATTGTCATTTGTGAAAGAAAGCGGGTTAAAAACAAAACATCCGCTTAGCGTCTAGAGAGCATACATTTCACTTTTAGGCAAGAGCGAGTTGGTAGGGCTCTGGTTTAGTTACGATTGTTTTTGGCATTGCTTAATCTAGTTCGTAGATTAAGGCCCCAAAACAAAAATGAAATAAAGTCCAAAAAAAATGAAATAACACCGCAAATTTCACTGTTGTTGTTTTCTGAACAAATTTTTGGGGCTTTATTTCATTTTTGTTTTGGGGCCTTATTTCTTGGGGCCTTATTTCATAGAGCCAAACAAAACATCTCTCTTCCTATTTTAGCATAAAAATCTCCCAGAAAAATGTTAATGTAATGGGCACGGCAGCGGTTATATATCTCCTGCAGGCGCTCATAAAATGCATTTATAACGTCTTCGTCTTTGTCTTCCGTCGCGGCGTGTACAGTTGTCAACATGGTGTAAAAAAATATCGCCTTGATGTGGATAATGGCTATAGTGTGAGTCCAAATGCCGTTCCTTTCTACATGGCAGCTGTAAAATATAAGAGTTCTTTTATCGTGTCCATTCCTGTCCCGTCCATTGCATTTCTTGTGTGGCGGTTATGTAAACCTTAATTTGTCGGGAGTCTGTACAAATGTAAACTCGGATTACCACCAAGTTGCAGCCAAGCTAAGGTACGTCAAGGTTCGTTCTAGATTAAGCAATGCCAAAAAAACTCGTTACTAAACACAAATGAAGCTAGACATCGCATTTGGGGGACCTGCCGTGATATGATTGTACGGGAGATCCATAGTTCGATTTTTGTCTCCAGTCATATACATGTTTCTTGCATTGCCGGCCCCTCCATGTTGTCCACAGCATCTTCGCAGTATAGTGTCGAGTTAATCGGCATGTCTAGTAAAAGCCGCTCAAACAGTGACGTTCGTATTCGTCGATAAACAAGTAGGTGCCATTTGTGGTGAGTATAGAAATGGAAAGCGTGTTAACTCACAACAACGCGAAAAGCTATGCCATACCTCATCTAAGGGTGTAAAGAGAAATTAAGTTTTTTTAAATCCATTATTTGTATAGAAGCACCATCTCAGTATAGAGTTCGGAATTTTCAGGTGGAAACCTTTAAATCATGGTCTCTTAACATTCTTTCCAAGTAACAAAATAAATAAAACATTCTTGAATTCATAATTTAAAAAGCA
This sequence comes from Muscina levida, assembly GCA_964034835.1. NCBI lineage: Eukaryota > Metazoa > Arthropoda > Insecta > Diptera > Muscidae > Muscina > Muscina levida. Next base: position 124,652,210 of record OZ035881.1, read on the forward strand.
AATTTTGCAGATTTTTAAATAATTAACGTGTTCCTAATAGTTTAAAACCCGATTTTCTGCAAAAGCCCTGCACTCATGTGAACAGATCACCTATACACAGAACAAGACGACCATACCTGCACTACTTTACCACCATGTTGTATACTTAATATTGATAACATATCTAATATTAAGTATACTACTTGTAAAACATTAACATATAATAATCACAGGCCTACACTTTAAAGACCTAGAATTCTCTTGGTATCCCACACATATTTTACAGGCATTTCATTTAATTACCTAGTAATACAATTAGAAATTAATAATTCAATTTAAATAACTCAATTGTATAAATGCAGCAGACACAAGAGACCAGTATGGACGGGCCATGATGCAGCTGTGTGTGCCATGGCCCAGAACTTCGCAATACATTATTAACTCAATAATGATGGCGAACTAAACGCATAGCACAGAACAGCACAGCCTGTTTAAGCCAAAAACAGTAGCTGTCATTTACAATTTGCCTTAATTAATGCATTATGATAAATTTGCAAAGCATATGCTAAGAACAATGAGCAGCTAATATGTATGTATAGTATAGGACTATGAGAAGCCTCTTTTTGCTTTCTTACTCATCTACAGTTTTGGCAAGGATACCATATTAGCTCTTCTGACAACAGTTATAGCTATGAACACCATTGGGAATATGTTGCCAAAAATGGTAAAATGATTAACAACTTTATGGAGTATGCGAGCAAATGGGGCTACAAGTGAGTGTGTGTGTGTGTTTAGTAGTTCATCTTGTACACATGCACACACACACGCGCAAACAGCCAACCACATTATTGTAATAACTATAATTTCATATTTGATTATAAAGACATCTCAGAGAGACCATTAAATTGAATATTTAAACACTTTAAGTTTATAAAGACAGCAGCAACAACAGTATTATCTCTAGCATTCGTATCATCTACATCGTCAAACACAATTTTGAGACAGCAGCAATAACTTGTGCCCGGATCATACGAGTTCATATACTATCCTTAACGTTGTTATAAACATTATCACCATCATCATCATCACCATCACCATTGCAAATAAGTGTAAATTTTAAATAAATTATAACTTCTGTGTAGATGAGAGTTGTACAAAACTCAAAAGTTACTGCTGATTTTCTTCTGGCATATGTTTAGTTTGAGTTTCTGCTTGTGTATGTGTTTGTGTTAGTACTGTTATTTACATATGTATGAGTGTATTTGTATAATTTAATGCAACTAAACACCTCAAGCGTAAATCTTTTGCATTTCGTGGGATTTCCACATATTTTTCTTGTAATATAGAAAAGCCTCCTGGAATATTATGCACACTAAGTAAAAATGCACACACAAAAATATAGTTATAAAAATAAATATATATACTTATGTAGTGTTTATAACAATACACTGTTTTGTGCTAACTCTTTATAATGGAAACGTTTTCACAGTGGTGTGCAAAAGAAAACAGATAACTATTTTTCTTTGCTGTTGCCAACTCTCTGACTAACATATTTAGCCAAATGGCATAAGCAGTAGTAGTAGGAAACATTCGGTAAGGATATCTGACTGATAGATACTCTCACCCTATGTATTTGATAGGTACGCACCTTATTAGTAATAAATTGTGGTGTAACTTGAAATTTCTTTGTCTGATTGTAATGAACAGCCATAAGGCTTACACATATTTTCGGATTTGAGGTCATTGATATGGGATATGCAACGAGGTTTTCTTGTCGTCTAATGAAAATTTAGTCACCTTCAGCATTGTCGTAAGGACCCACATGACCTAACGGAATAATAATTCAGTAGATTTTTCCTGGTGGTGTAATTCTAACTTATAATCTACTGGAAATTGAAGATAGATACGAAAACAATTGTGATTTAAATTTAGATACAGCGATACCAATGCTATTGGTCCTACTAGTTATACACCGATTTTAGGTTATCGGGAAGTTACGTATATGTTCGGGATTAATGTAATATGTGACTGCGATTACAGGTTTTAAGGCTCAGGACGATTTAAGATTGGTAACTTTATGTTATTTCTCTGGAAATGGATCAGAATAGTATCATACCCGTGAACGTTTAATAAGGTTACTTTCGGCATTTGATTTAAGATCGGTACTTTATATTATTCCTCCGGAAATAGGTCAGTATTAGTACTTTCGGTAATTCAGGTTTATATCGGTAATTCAAGAGAACGAGAAAATCCCCCTATACGATACTTACCTATCTAAACCTAATTTCCCTTTACACCCCATGAATGAGGTATGGGATAGCTTCTCGCGTTGTTGTGAATTAACACGCTTTCTATTTTTAGATTCACAACTAACAGCATCTACTTGTTTATCGACGAATGCAAACGTCACAGTTTGAGAAGCTCCTACTAGACACGCCGATTGACTCGACACTAATACTGCGAAGTTGCTGTCGACAACATTCGAGGGGAGCCGACAATGAAAGAAAAATTATTTTTTTTTTCTTTTAAGATGACTGGGCCCAGGAGTTGAACCTGTGATACCCCGCATGGTAGTCGCGTGTTCTAACCACTATGCCACGGCCGGTCCCCCTATACGATACTTACTTACTTTAAATCGATATTAAACTATTATGGCATGTAACTTGACAATACGAATGATGCCGAACTTCTTCTTTTTGGGGATACTTTCACGTGCAGTTCTCAGAATTGAGTCCTAAAATCATGTGTGGTACTATGGTATTGAACCTATTTAGCTTCGTATCTGCACTTCGCGATAGTGTTGGTTCTTCTGATATTCAGCATCCCTGGATCGAATTGATTCGAATTCCACTACCAAATTATTTACCGTATCAGACGGTACGTCGTACAAGTAACAAGAAACAAAAAAACTTAATTTCCCTTTACACCCCATTAATGAGGTATGGGATAGCTTCTTGCGTTGTTGTAAATTAGCACGCTTTTTTTAGATTCACAACTAATGCCACCTACTAGTTTATCGACGAATGCGCACGTCAGTTTGAGAGGATTTTACTAAACATGCCGATATTGACACGACACTATACTGCGATGATTCTGTTAACAACATCGAGGGAGCTGGCAATGAAAGAAATAATGTAGATGACTGGACAGAAATCGAACCATGGATCTCCCGCATGGTAGTCGCGTGTTCTAACCATCATACCACGACCGGTTCTGCTAGTAACTAGATGCTAACAAGAATGAAAAAAAAAATGTTGATGACTGAGGACAGGAATCGAACCGTGGATCTCCCGCATGTTAGTCCTGTGTTCTCACCATCATGTCACGGCCTGTGCAGCTAGTAAGAAGATGTAAACAAAGAAAGAATCATTTTGTGCCAGACCGTAGTCCGAAGGAACCAACTGAAGTTGGATACAGTCGAAATTTTATTATACCGACCGAAGTCCGATTAAACTGACTCAAGTTAGCTTCAACTAACAGAGGTTAGTTTCACGATTCCGAAGTCAAAATAAACCGATCAAGATTTAGGTTCAATCAACAAAAGTTGGATTTAACAGATCAAAGTTCGAGTAAATCGAATCGAAGACCCATCGAAATTGTATTAAGCCAGCCAAGGTGAAACCAACAAAACGTTAGATTGAGCAGACATAAATCCGACTAACTCGATCGAAATAATCGAATTTAACTAAACAAATTGAATAAAAGGAACAAAAGTTAGATTGTACAGACCAAAGTCAGATCCAAATTTAATCAAACCAATCGTAGTTCCGCTATACCAATAAAAGTGGATTGGAAACACCGAAGTCTGATTTAACCGATGGAAATTGCTTGATGTCAACAAAAGTTAAATTGAACAGACCGAAGATCTATTAAACCGATCAAAATCTGATTCAACCAACCGAAATTGGGTTAAACCAACCAACATGTTGAATTGAACAGACCAAAGCCCGATAAAACCTATCGAATTCGGATAAAGCCGATCATGATTGAATCGAACAGACCATAGACCAAAACAAATGTTGCATTGAACAGACCGAAGTCCACATAAACCGAAATTAGATGAAACAAACAAAATTGGGTTAGACCAACAATAGTAAGAATGAACGGACTAAACGAGCAGACCAAAACCGATCAAAATCTGATTGAACCAACCCAAATTTGGTTAAACCAACAAAAAGTTTAAATTAACACAACAAAATCCGCTAAAACCGATCGATTTTGGGTAAAAACAATCAAGACCGAAGGTAGTCCTGTTAAACCGATAGAAATAGGATCACTTGCAAAAATATTGCAAAAAAAACACAAACGTTTGCGATTTCGAGGCAAAATCTGACAGATGTGTATATAAATATAAGAATTGATTGAGTTATAAGCTCATAAGTAAGAAAGATCCGAAAAAACGGTTTTTGAACCGTAAATCAAGATTTTGAGGCTGTAAGGAAACTTTGGTATACATACACGGTCATATTGTAAACATATTGTAATAATTATAATGATCTAGGTTACTCCACAAGTTACAAATGACTGTCACACGGGTGTAATTAATTATTCACCGAGCTGCAACTTCTCATATGGTTGACAATTTCTCAATCTCTTTGATGTTGGTATTGTTTTCCATGTTCAAAGCAACTAACCTCCCTAATTCTGATGTTTCCGATACTCAATGGCAGCATATTGCGCATTCTATGACCACTGCCGCAACGACCGTGCAGTTATATGAAAAACTACGCCACCCGGTCGCGAAATGTCTGAAGAAAAGGGTGCTGCCTACAGGGAAAAACTGCAGCCAATGGCAACGCGTGCAGTGCCGGAGCATTATAATGAAAAGAGGAGGGAGATGGCACCAGCTTATAAACACTATTTGGCTCAAGGAATACATGCCCGATGATTGGAATCTAAGTGTTCCATGTCCTGTGCTTAAGAAATACTATTCAAGTATGTGTACCAACTATTGCAGGATTAGCCTCTTACCCATCGCATACAAGGTCCTGTCTAGTGTGTTATATGAAAGACTTAAGCCCATTCTGACGAACCTGATTGGACGGATGGCAGCAGTTAACACGACTGGCACTATCTTTATGTATATAGATATTAATGGCCGAGGACTGCAGGATGTTACTGCGGCCTTTTCGAGCATTGAGAAGCAGTCGGAAGAAGTGGGTCTGGTGATTAATGAAGACAAAACCAAGTTATTTGTTTCAACGAACAAAAAGTTATAGTTTGGGACGCTGCGTGAACACCTTTAACTTTGAAGTGGTAGAAGATTTTGTCTACCTCGGTTCCGCCATAAACAAAAAGGTGAAAGAGCTTTTATTTATGCTTAGTATGACGAACTATCTACGGAGCTAAGGACACTGAAGCGCTTGGAATACCTTTCTACGAGCTGTGTGAATTGATTATGTAAACAGCTGGCAGGGCGGATAGCTATTTCGATAGTTGCCAAACTTTGCTTCTCCACTATCATCACAAACCTTAAGTGTTAAAAGCTCCATCAACAAATTGAGAAGCCAAAACTCACCGGTGCGAAGATAGCATCAACGAAGACCACACACAACATTTCAGTCATGGGCGGCCCTATTGATGTCGCAGTAAAAGTCTTGCAAAAACTTCTGACTTTCGGATTCGTCTGTAATATGTAGTATCCCATATCTCTTGGGGTGAAAAGGGAAAAAAAAACTTACTTAATTTCCCTTTGCACCCCATGAATGAGGTATGGGATAGCTTCTTGCGTTGTTGTGAATCAACACGCTTTCTATTTTTATATTCACAACTAACGGCACCTACTTGTTTATCGACGAATGCGAACGTCACTGTTTGAGAAGCTCTTACTAGACTCGACGATAGAATCGACGCTTAATACTGCGAAGTTGCTGTCAACAACATTCGAGGGGAGCCGACAATGAAAGAAAATTTTATTTCTTTTTTTTCTTTTTTTTTTAAGATGACTGGAGCCAGGTTTGAACCTGCGATCTCCCGCATGGTAGTCGCGTGTTCTAACCACTATGCCACGGCCGGTCCCAAAGGGAAAATACGGTTTTTTAAGTATGTTAAGCATTGCTAATTTTATTCGCAAATGCATTAAATGCATTACAATTTTCGTCACAATTTTCGTTGTGTACTAAATTAAGGATGATGACGCTCTAAACGCGTCATCCTTGTGCGTGACATTTGGTCATTAATATCAACAATAAAAACTTCTGATCGTTTAGCCAATTTGATACACAAAAAAAATACAAAATTGGCTACATTTCCCTGCCCGTGTAGGATTATATATAGAAACTGACCTATTTTTGGAAAATCCTTATATTTTCCATAACACTATGTCATAAAATTTCAAAAGTTTCTGTATCCGGGACATTAAGCATTTAATTTTAATGTAAAATTGTACGCTGAATTTAAAAACAGTTCTAATTTCCACATATATTTGAGCAAATTTGAATTCAGAGTGAAATTTTACATATGGATTAACTATTTAAAAGCCGGGATCAGAAATGTGTTGCATTGAGTAATTGACATGTTTTTTGTACTTATTTGTTACTTCCACTACCTTTTGTACTTAAGTTCGATACATTTTGTTTATGGTTTTTTATTTTCCTCGCCTTTTGCCGTCTGTGGTGCTAGTTTACTCCAAAAAGTCCATCTCTTTGACTGTTTCTTGATTCCTGATGTGTTTTAATCGCAGTTGTGTTCTGGTGTAAGCAATCAAGGATATCACTGCGCGATAAGTTTTTTGCGTCTAAAGTGCATGTAAAATGTAATGTACCCACTTAGTTAAGATATGCGTAATATCAGCCATCGCATGCACTTGCATTTTTCGTAATCCAATATCAATATCGACGAGTTTTGAGCGCCACTGATGTCGCTCAATCATAACGAAATTCAGAAAATCGCTACGAAATCTTTGAGTTTGATGTTGCAGAGGGGATGATGTTTATATTATACAACTTGTCCTACAGTTTAAAAGATAATTCAAACGTCTGCTTTTTGATAATCTATAAGACTATTGCCTATTGACTCAACTAATCAGAAGTAACTTCCTACAGCATCAAGGGGACAGCTAATCCAAAACTGTAGATTAATGTCACAGGACTACCCAATCGTAAAATAATTGTCCCAATCATTGTTTTGCAAGGAGACAACATATTTTTCTATCCCTCACTGTGTTAGCTCCTATATTAACAAGGAGACCACCTTTTTGTCTATCAATTACAGTGCCTTAGCTCATACAGTTTTTGTCAACTCTTTCTAAGGTCACGAATCACTGTACATCAACTTCTTTGTGTTAGACAGTTGCCTTCCCTTAAGGTGATGATGTAAAATACTTACAGTCCGTATTGCCGGTTTCGGTTCTGACGTCACTAATACATTACACACATGCGTAAGGTAGACTACTAAAGAATATCTTCAAATAATTATACGCCATGGGTGTCCTTTGAAATGAATTTTACAAATGACACGAACATAGAAATTGTTGACTTTTGGCGGCTAGTGTCCTCTTGTGCAATTCAACTGAGAAAAGCCAAATGTACATACATACATGCATATATAGTTGTGAATGTAGTACAATTGCAAATGTAAGTTATGCACTCTCCAGAAAACACATACATATATACAGACATTTTCACACTTCTGAGTTGTTTTTTCCATTATTTGGTTTATGTTTTTTTCTTCAACTTTTTTGTTGTTTTTGGGTCCTGCCATTCTCTGACTTGGGCTACGATGGACTGGTGCTTGGAAAACGCCTTTACATGACTCTGAAGCGATTGTGTGCTTTTCTAGAGACGATTGTAAGTGCGTATGAGAGTATACGAAAGTCTGAGTGTGTGTGTGTGCAAAAGTTGGCTGGTGTGAACTGGTATGGCTGGGAGTACTTATACATATACACGCATATATGAGTGTGTAGGTAGGTATTGAGTTATGTGGCTGTAGTTGTTCTATTCTTAGTGGTGTTGCTGTTGCTGCTGTGGCAACATGCATCAAACCCAACAGGCATTGTTGTTTTGTTGCCTTTACTCGTACTACTTACAAAAAAAATAACGAAACGAAACGAAACCATGAGATGGTGGAAGAAAAAAGAAACCTCACATGTACTTAAACACGTTGCAACAACAGTTCTTGTACCCTTGTACCCAGCCCTCTACGTCTCGATCTTTTTCTGGCATAGCTGCTGGGCTGCTGTGTTATTTTTCCCTTGTTGCTGATGTTGGTTCTTGTGTTGCCACTGCTGCTGCTGTTGTTGTTGCCATGGCATCATCATCAACCAACTATTGTTGTAGTTGTGGTTAGTACCAGATATGTGTGTGTGTGCATGCGTGTGTGTGTGTGTAAGAGCCTCATTTTAAATATATAACCATAAAATTTATTCAAGAAAACATAAAGGCTTTTCCTTCGGTTTCTTGTTTTTTTTTCACTTTGCTCTTCTTGTGTTGGGGTTTTCCATTACTGTTGTTGTTGTTGTTGTTGCAGTTTTCCTTATTATTATTTTGCAAAATTATTCTTTGTACTCGTATATAACTCTTGAGGTTTCCTTGGTTAACTTATTTAATTTTCAAAAAAAGTTTTTTTTTCTCTTACGTTCTTTTTCTATGCTGTAAAAATTTCAACTTTACACATAAACAAGAACTTACATTGTTCTTAAGGTGTGCAAGGACAATCAAGGATAAAATACACATCACTCATAAATTAAAACACTAATTGTCCTTGTAAAGGGGTTTTGCAAGTTGAGTCTACATTATTGTGCTTGATTACAAAGTGAGTGCTTGTGCTTGTGTTGTTGTTACGATACTAATTGACATTTGAATTTGAATAGAATAGTAACCGAGTGGTAGCTATGTATGTACATATGTATGTCTATTGTCTTGGAAAAGTTCTTGTTTCGTTGTATTGATAGATTTCCAATTATGTTCGGCATCCTTTTGGCATCGATTACTGGGAAGCCATAGTCGTCGCTTCAGCATTTCTTAGCATGTAGTCAGTAGCCAGAAATAATATAGCTGACTAATTAAAACGTTTATTGGCTACCAGTGTCACTGTGATTATTAAACCTGCCAGTAGAAACTTACATTTTTAATTATTAAGCAGTATACAATAGAACTATGTAGGAAATGCGAGTGAGAGATAGACCGAGGATGTAGAAGAGATGCAGGAATATAGGTGAAGCCCGCGAAAATTCTACAAGAACGATACATGTAAAGTCTTCGGAATAACGCTCTCAAGTTGTAGGTACACAGATACACATTGCTTTTTTGACATTAACTCTGTGTAACTGAGTTTTTATACATAACGAGTGCGATTGCATAACTATACTACACACCTTTGAGCATTGTGTTGGAAAGACAGTAATTTCAAAGAACATTTACGAACAAGCGTTAACGAGTCTCTCAGAGCCTATTGTTAGTAATGTAATATGTCGCTAGCATAAGTATGAAGCAACACTTCGTCACAAACGTTGAACGTGTTTACAATTGTTGTTTAACATGAAATTAATATTAATTTCTATGAAATGTCGACGATACTAAAGCAGTATATCAATAAACATCTAAAAAGCTAATATGTTATTCACATAACTAATTTAACAAAAACCAAGAACAAGAAAACATAAACACATTTTAAATGCCCTCTGGCACCTTTGTGAAAAATAATGTTAAGAAATGTTTTGTTGCTGGGGGAGAATTGGATTCTTTTTATATTTTTTATCTTTGATACTTCTACTTAATTGTAGTGTCTAAAAAATTACATGTAATGAAATTTCGCCAATCTTATACATACTCATATATATATATATACATATATTTGTATATACACGCTGCAACCCAGCAGCGGAAAAGCAGAGGCATTGTAAAAAAAGGCCTGAAAAAACATGCCTTCAAAGGCAATTTGTTGACATTCAAGTCCGCCTTCCTTTACCAGGCATATATTCAAGCCATACACGGCGGCAAAAGGAAGGACCTAGAAGGCCATATAGAAAGTCTTCCAAAGCAATCAGTAGGCCTTCCCTCCGCATACCCTCTTCGTTTTCAAATAACAAAAGGGTATCATTGGGAGGCAAGGCCTTCCATGGTCGCTTCCTATAAGAAGGCCTTATAGAAGGCCTGAATGCACATAAAAAACTAAAGACTTGAAAATTAAGAAAATCTATGCGGTTGGTCAGATTTGAATTGTTGAATTTATTGGAAGCACGCCGGTTATTTTTAGATATTTTTCACTTTCTCTCTATATTAACACTTTTTTCCAAATACATTAAATCGGTCGTGGCATGATGGTTAGAACACGCGACTAGCATAATCCCGTGTTCGATTCCTGCCTCCAGTCATCTACATTATTCTTTCATTACCGGCCCCCTCGATGCTGTCTACAGCAACTTCGTAGTATAGTGTCGAGTCAATCGAGCCGAGTCAATCATGTTTAGTTAAATCTTCTCACACAGTGACGTTTGGATTCGTTGATAAACTTGTAGGTGCAGTTAGTAGTGAATCTACTAATAGAAACTAATAGCAGCTATCCCATACCTCATCAATGGGGACTCAAGAAAAATTCGGTTTATTTTAAAGTAAATCTTCCTGGAGTTTGGACTCACTACCTCGCGGTTGTTAGTCAGCCATGCTACCATCTGGCCTATGAAGATGCATTCGAATTGTAGGACTGAAACTAATCATAAACAATTTTAAGAACAAGTGAGACAGTTTCAGTCGGGTAAACTGACTTAAATATACCCTCACCTTCAGTAACAACATAAAATTTGCTTAACAAAATACAGAATTTGGGCAATGACGTGTAGAGAGTATTGATATTATTACTCGATTTCAAAAGTAGGCGGAACGGTGCATTTGTATAGGAGGTACCAGAAGGAGCATGGCTAGACTTCTAGTTTTTTCGCCAAAATATTATCAAGTTTAGATTTACAAAGTACAGAATTTGAACACGATCGTGTTGGGTATATTATTTTTATTACTCGATTTCTAAAGTTGGCGCAATGGTACATATGTCTGGGATGTACCAGAGGGACCGTGGCTAGACTTCCAGTTTTTTCTCCAAAACTTTATCCTGCTATAGCTTTACTAATTTGAGCACTATCGCGTTGGGTGAATGCCTGAGTGTATTAAACTAATCATAAACTGTTTTAAGAACAAATGAGACAGTTTCAATTGGGTAAACCGACTTACATATACCGTCACCCTCAGTCATAACATAAAATAACTTTAACAAAATACAGAAATTGGACACGATCAGGTTGGGCGTATTGATATTATAACTCGATTTCTAAAATGGGTAAAATAATATATTTGTATGGGAGGTACCAGAAGGGACGTGGCCATGTAGCCCATTTGTAAAACCGTATGTAGTTTTGGCAAAATATTACTCTGTGCAAGTTATCGTGCATACCAGCCGGACAGACAGACGGACATGGCTTAAAAGACTTAAAATGTCATGGATCGAATATAGTTCAAAGAAATCTATGGTCTATGTCTATGACTCCTTCTATGTGTTACACTTTTGGGTCGTATCAAATGATATATAAAGAATTTAAAGAATAGAGTAAACATGTGCTTGGGATATTTAAGAAAGGAAGAAGAATGCCTGTTTTCAGGCATGTGAAAACAACACCTTGATAACATGACGTCTGAATGTCTCAGAAGGGCTTGTTGCTTGCCTGCTTGTAGAAGGCTTTGCTAACCTCTTCGCTGGGTAATCATTAACTGTTTTAAGAAAAACGCCTTCCTCGTAGCCTTTTTTTTCATGCTTTATCTCATGTCTTTTTCTTTCTTCTCAAAGAAGGCCTGCAGCATTGGTCTTTCAAGAATAGAGTGAATATGTGCTCAGGTTATGAGAATGGAAGGAGAAGGCGTGTTTTTAGGCCTGTCGCATGTCTGCTTGTAGAAGTCCTGGAAAATTTAGCCGCTGGGTAGTTAGTCCTTTACTAAGACTATCAAAAAATTCCATAAGCATGCACATTTCGCTTCTAAAATGACACGTGCAATGAGGCCACTTACTTTTTTAAAATCTAATTAATGAGGAAATAATTCGAATACATTTTTTTTGTTTCCTTCTAGAAATGCTCTTTTGCTAGTTTGAATGTTGCATTCCTATTATAAGGCCTTCCATTGAGAAATGGTAGGTCTGCAAGAAGGCCCAGTTTTTGCTGCTAGAAATTTTACCCTCACACAATAATACCAATAGCGTAACGACAAATCCGAATGTCAGTTGTTTGAGAAACTTGTACAAGACTTGAGTAATGCGAAATTTCTGTTGACAACAGTGGGGAGTAACCGGTAAAAGAAATTTATATTAATGAGACAGGTATTGAACACTGCCCTTTAATATGACCTTCTTTCCCATGGCCTTCTTTCCCAATCGAATTTGTCCAACAATTTCTTCAAATAAACTTCTGAAAATGCCGATAATTACTTACTTTTAATATTTTGTATTCATTAGTGAATCATAGGAAACCGAAAGTTTACGCCACTCATTTAAAATTATGATTTCCTTTAAGATTTTCTCGATCTTTCAACATCCAACCGTTTACTCTAAACATGCGGGAAAATTACAAAAAAAAATAATTTCAATTAAAAGTCGGTTAATTTCAATAGGTTACATTAGGTTGTGGACACGTGTAGTCCGGTAAAAAGCAGATCATACTACACACCGAGATCTGCTGATCCATTGTGATTGTTCGTTAGAAAAGAAGGGGAGGAGAAAGATGGAAAGAGGGGAGGGATAGAGAAGAAAGTGAAATTCCTGGGAACACCAATTTATCTTGGTTATCCGTCTGCTAGTATCCTTTATACATCCCAGAATAGCCTCGCAGCTTTTTGAATGGTCAATATCTCAGCCTTAAAAACGCTGTATTCATTATGTAGCCTATTAAAGAGGCTTAGCTGCAGTCCTTCGCTGTAGATACCAGCTCCTATGCCCTGTTCCATTTTTAAACTGTTAGTTAAGACAGAAATGAAGTCACCATAAGGAGTCCGGCCGTCATTCCATTTCGATCTTTACGGAATTTAAACATTACTTTACGAAAATCCACACATTTTTTCAAGAAATTAGTACAAGGTGGCAAATTAAAACAAACGACGTTGCACAAAAGCTGGAAAATCTTTGCATGACCACGTATGGGTTGATGCCAATTGCACGGATTCCCTCAGTCTGATAGCCCCACGGGCTGCAATAGCCTTGACGTACAAGTCCAGAGGCGGAAGGCCCAGGAAAACAACAAAAGCCGCTTGCGGCGTGCTTCTTCTAGCCCCAGTACTCCCCATTACAGCCATCCTTTGGACCTTGCTAAGAATTTTTAACAAATTACTCTGATCTAGGCCCTCCCACCAAACCAGACATCCATAGGTGATAATTGGCCAGACTACCGGGATATGCAGTCACATTGGGACCTTCGGGCTGAGTCCCCAACTTTTACCTATAGAGTTCCGGTACGCATAATCTTTCCTCGATATTCCTTGACCAATTTAGCTTCGGATCAAGGACAACACTCTGGTACTTAGCCTCCTGCGAGAGCTTTAGTACCACCCCATTTAGTCTCGGTGGCCTGAAGTCCTTTATCTTATATGTATCTACGAGTGAAGAGAACCAATTCGTTTTTCGAAGGTTCATCCCCAAACCACAGGCATTGGCACACCGGGACAGTTTTCCAAAGACAGTTTGGATAAGATAGGACTCCCCTCTGGTGTTCCTCTGTTTCACGCAGCTTTCACCAAGGTCTGAGTAGACGACACGGTTTCCCAGCATACAGTCCACCCAATTCACTAGCAGATGTGACACTTTAATGTTCTCCAAAGAGCTCCTTATTGCGCATGACGTCACTTTATTGAAAGCCCCTTTTATATCCAGTGAAGTCACCTGAATTTAGGTTGCTTCCCATAAAGCCAACCACATCATGGAGTGCGCTCTCAACTGATCTTCCTGCGATGTATGCATGTTGAAATGTGCTCAGAGTGAGTTGGATGATCTTATATACATATCAACTAATCCCTCCAAAATTTTCAGCAGAAAGGATGTAGTCCGCGAGCCAGGAATAGATTTTCATGACCAATCGCTTTCCGGACGAAAACTCGTTAAACTCCTAATGGAGTTGAATAATGAAGCCTAATGAAAGTCAGCTGGCGCTTCCTTGGTGGGTTTAACAGTAGCACCTCGTCAAACATGTAAGAAAAATGAAAAAATTCAGTCATTTTCTGCCGGCTGAAACTTTGTCAGATGATAGTTTTTACGTTATTATCGAATAAAATAATCGTCAACTGGCCTACGTTGGTAGAATGATTGTCAGCTGGTGACCTAAAGGGTTTACTGTACCACAATGAAAAGTTGGAAAAATCACGGTAATAACATCACATCTATTCAAGTATTATTGTGATCCTTTTGAAATGCTCTAGACATTGGTAGAGGAGGAGTTAGGCTCTCAGCATTTTGCATTCAGAGGCACCCTGAATGCAACACACACTTGGCGATACAGGGTGTAAAATTTGACCAATTTTTTTTTTAAATTTCATAAAACGCGTCGTGAGCAACAAAATTCCTGTTGCTGCACCCTCGTCACACTTATAGTATAAATCAATTCTGCTAGACACGATTTTAAAGAAAAATCTTTAATTCACAATATTTTTTTGTTGAACCCGTGATATCAATTAAATCATCCCGCCTGACTATTTCAATATTTCATTAAAATTATAAACAACAATTCAACAGTGACTATTTTAAAGGTTTGTTGGTTTAAAAATAATTTTATTGAAGATGTTTTCTTATTTTATAATTATGAATCTTTCAATTGTTTACCAGTGTTAGTGGAACGCACATAACCTTATTCGTTTTTACTCGATAGTCACAAATTCCAAAAATAGGGGATTACAATTCAATTCTGAAAGGTGTCGTTTTTTTTTTTTTGGAAAATAACAGAACCACATCAAATGAATGGTAAGAATATCAGTAATGCAAAAAAAATAACAGATTTTTATGGATCTGGACCAAAAATTTAAAAAATTTTCTTTTAAAGTTTTAAAGCTTAATATCCTTTAAATAATTTTTTCTGAAAAAAATATATGTTGAAGAAGTTATATGTACATTTTATTAATCTAGCTTTACTAGTATAGTACAAAAGAAAAAAATTGTTAATCCTGTTTCAAAATATTGTATGTATATAAAAAAACTGAACAAAAATAAATTAAAATGTAATTTGATTATGTAATTTTTTTTTTTAAATTTTTGGTCCACATCCTTTAAAATATGTTATTTGTTTGCATTGCTGAGATTCTTACCTTTCATTTGATACCCATATCGTTATCATATGGTTCGTGGAAACATTTGAAGTCCTTTCAAGAAAAATCCTGACGTTCTGGCGATGAAATGAGAACACAGTTTTACTACATAGGGTCTCTAGTTTCACGTATATATGGTTTTCATCAAGTGTGAAAACTGTAACGGCTCGACACACTCGGGCCCTACTTTTCAGGAGAGCTTGCTACTCATAACTCCGGCCGTGCTCAGGGAAAATGGGGGTGTTCTTTTCTCCTTCCAAGTAGGTAAGAACCTGTTACTATAAGATTTAAAATTAAGTAGCTGAATCCTTGAATCGACCGCGTATTTAAGAAAGTCAAAGGGAAGTGGTAAGTAAAAATTACCGAGCAGAACGGAAGGAAATATTGTTAGATGTGAAGGAAGCTAGATGTTATGCGCTTCTTCATTTTCTGTACCCACCCACCTATGCTATTCTGAATAAACAAACTTGAATAGCCCATTTAACCCGACTCCGGTATTGCCTAAAACTTTCGTGGAATCATTAAAATAAACTTAATAATTCATTATGAATGTACAATAAATTATTTTATTACATTAAAATCACAAAAGGGGAAAACCATATTAAGAATTATGACAATAGATTCTAGGCAGATTTAAAAAAAAAAACTAAATTTTCGATGCATGTGAAAGTGAAAATGTTATATATAAGTTAATGTGACATTTCTTTTGTCATTTTAAGTTAATAACGCGATTATATGGAATAGATAGAAACAAACACCCACAACAAAAATAAAATGGTAATATAAAGTTATTAACTCACCAATGTAAATTCAGCTTCGACTGCAGGCCTGTTGTCTTGACTGTTTCACGTTCGATTTGAAATTTCACTGAGTTTAATCTGACATATTGTATTAGGGTGTTTGTGTTACGTTATTTTGTGTATTTTAAATATATATATGATTTAATGTAGGTAATCGAAAATTAAGTTTAGCATTTAAAATAGGAATAAAATTAGAAATTAAAATAAAATTTACTGTTTTTATATCATTAGAACAAAGAAAAATTACTCATTATTGGAAAAAAAAACAAAGAACGTTAAATTATTAATTTTAGAAAAAAAAGAAATAAGTAAAATTTAAAAATTTATGAATTAAATGGAAAATTATTGAACACCATCGTATTTCGAATTCACGGAAAAAAAAACTAAATCACTGCAATTTATCACTAGATAGGGAAATTTCCCCAACACACTTATTTCCGCACTCATAACCATCAATTTATGGGTCCGTTCTTGAGTTTCCGATTAAATCCAAGGAGCATTCAACTCCAGCCAAACAAAAGTCGATAATGGATGGCAATAGATTTGGAGTTCAATTGTTGAGGCTCCTGTTATTGAATAGTATGGCGCAATCTCCACTATCGATGTATGATTACCCCCTTGGACTTTGTCCCAAGGCACAGAACTATTCCTCTCCCTCGAAACAGCAAAAGCCAAAGAAAAGGTGTGGTGGCGTTCACGCAAAGCTACAGCAAGGAAAAAAACGGGTATTCAATAAAGGATTGAATTTTAAAATATCCGCGTGTTAGTCCTTACCTCTATATATTTATGTCCTTATATATGTATATGGGCAATGAAATTTTAATTTCCAATTTGCCCCTAATAAAATTCAATACCACACCGAATGTTTGTATTTGATTGAAATCAACGAATAGAATGAAAACTTTCATTTCGAAATTAATACTAGGAGTTCAAAACTACTCTGACCAAAAAAAAAATATGTATATATAAATTCAAAGTTAAAACTGAAAACTTTCATTTCGAAATTTTCATACTGAGATTTCAAAACTACTCTGACCAAAAAAAAATATATAAATTCAAAGTTAAAAACTGAGAACTTTCATTTCGAAATTTTCATACCAAGATTTCAAAACTACTCTGACCAAAAAAAAAACAATATATAAATTCAAAGTTAAATACTGCAGGTAAATGTACCCAATTTCTAACCACCACCTGAAATAAAAACACGACCTCACAAAACAGATGCAGGTTTGACGTAAATTTACCGAAAAACTGAATCTGGAAAAGGCCGAGTGATATCCAACTTCGTACTAACGACGGATGAAATAATGCAAACTTTAAAAGATTTTAATTTTTTATAGTGCTCCCGTATACGTTTAGCTGATCTTGTACTTTTAACATCCTGCCCAAATATTCGTTTTCGAGCCCTGTCATACTCCATAATACGTATATGGTACGGCCTCATCAATGGATGCACAGTTTTCGACTTGTCAGTCTGCACGCTATAGCCGGTTGATGTCATATCAGGGTTTAATGTTACGGATGTCCGTTCTATTTGCGACGAACATCCTTCAGCCCGTTTCCCTGAATATTCCTCTTATTACAGTTTGGGCATGTGGGCTTATACGTTTCCTTGGCACCACACCCATAGCAAAATATTTTCCTTGGCTCCAAACACTCCTGATAAGTGTGTCCGATAAGGCGACAATTCCAGCATTTCATTTCGTGTTGCATTGCACAAATATCACCTTCCTCTGGTTCCAGACATTGCTCGTTGTTATTCTGAATCGATAATTCCGCAACACGCCCCCTTGAAGCTCTACGAGATTCGTTAAAATGCAGTTCTTTCATGAATTTTTCATGTTTCCTGACTTCTCGTCGAAGTTGAGAAACACTGGAAATATCAAGGTGCAAAAGTTCGTGTCGTATTTCACTCCTCAAGTTGCGCATTATAGTTTGACAAAGTTCATAATTGTCGATCGGAATCTTCAATTTGTCACTTAACGCCGATATAAAGTCCAAATAATCGTCGAAACTTTCATTTGACTTCTGGCGTCTACGACGTATTTCATCTAGTATGTCTATATCCGTGTAGTCCGCACTGTATTGGTTTTGTAAGGCTCGAGTTAAGCCCACCCAATTAATGTCATTGTGCATCCGGTGATAACGCCAGTACCACTCTAATGCCTTGCCCTCAAACAGACAATGAGCATGGTCACACACCACATTGAAATTACCCCGAAGCGTTTTAGATGTCAAAATATTCACCCTATATACAAAGTCGTCCACTGACATCTCATTACCATACCCACTAAACTTCAATCGCCAATTGCGCATAATATTCAAAATTTTTTCCGCTAAAAACGATTCATGAACGGTAGAATCGTTCGACGGGAAAGGTGTAGTCGGAACCTCCCCAGAAACAGGAGGATTAGTCGCAGCAAGAGTTGGACTGTTCGAATCTGCTGAGACATTATTGAGTCGTGTCATTGTCCTGAATTGATCAGCGATAAAGGTTTCCATTTCACTTCGGAAAGCTTCCATGGAATCCGACAATAATTGTCGAAAGTGACCATCGTTATCATGGTTCGCCTTAGGATTAGAAGGTTTTTGCGTCAATCCCCGTTTCGAACGAGCTCCTTGGCTAGCATGAGTACGGTCAGACTCAACATCAACGGTAAAACTACAGTTAGTTGGTTCTTCTATATTCAAAAGATTTTCACGAGATCGTGTCAAAGGCATTTTGAAATACGATATGTTCCAAAGAGTATTACTGATAAAATATAAATTCCACTACTTGTTTTAGGCTCACGGTGCAGGTAAAAATAAAAAAAAATAATTAAGTAATAACGAAAAAAAACTAACAATATTCCACTTCCACTGAAAAGATAAAAATTGGGAAAAAAATAACGTGAGTGAAATTAGAATGGGTAATCCAAAATGAAGATTTGTTTTGAAAGAAATCCCAAACTAAAATTACAACGCATGAAAAAGTGATGCAAAATCAGACATATTAAATGAGTTTGTAAATGATAGCAACCAACTACAAAAATCTCGAATTTAAACAGCCTAATATAAAAATACAACAACACTAGACATCCGAGAGTATAATCTCGAAATTATCCATGATTAAAATCTCAATCGGAATATCCAATATTACGAAGGTGGACTAATGTTCTATCATAATCCCTGGTATACATTTCACACACTCGCAAAATAACTAAAAATCCAAAGCATTAGGATAGAACTAGAAAAAAAAGAGAATAGATAAATACAACAATCGACACCACGACAAATAAAAGCAAAGCACCAGCAGAAACAATGTAACACAAATATAAATTTTCCATAGCTATAAAAAGCTGAATATTACTGCTGGGCCCCACGTTGGGCGCCATTAAATTTATGTAACGGCTCGACACACTCGGGCCCTACTTTTCAGGAGAGCTTGCTACTCATAACTCCGGCCGTGCTCAGGGAAAATGGGGGTGTTCTTTTCTCCTTCCAAGTAGGTAAGAACCTGTTACTATAAGATTTAAAATTAAGTAGCTGAATCCTTGAATCGACCGCGTATTTAAGAAAGTCAAAGGGAAGTGGTAAGTAAAAATTACCGAGCAGAACGGAAGGAAATATTGTTAGATGTGAAGGAAGCTAGATGTTATGCGCTTCTTCATTTTCTGTACCCACCCACCTATGCTATTCTGAATAAACAAACTTGAATAGCCCATTTAACCCGACTCCGGTATTGCCTAAAACTTTCGTGGAATCATTAAAATAAACTTAATAATTCATTATGAATGTACAATAAATTATTTTATTACATTAAAATCACAAAAGGGGAAAACCATATTAAGAATTATGACAATAGATTCTAGGCAGATTTAAAAAAAAAAAAACTAAATTTTCGATGCATGTGAAAGTGAAAATGTTATATATAAGTTAATGTGACATTTCTTTTGTCATTTTAAGTTAATAACGCGATTATATGGAATAGATAGAAACAAACACCCACAACAAAAATAAAATGGTAATATAAAGTTATTAACTCACCAATGTAAATTCAGCTTCGACTGCAGGCCTGTTGTCTTGACTGTTTCACGTTCGATTTGAAATTTCACTGAGTTTAATCTGACATATTGTATTAGGGTGTTTGTGTTACGTTATTTTGTGTATTTTAAATATATATATGATTTAATGTAGGTAATCGAAAATTAAGTTTAGCATTTAAAATAGGAATAAAATTAGAAATTAAAATAAAATTTACTGTTTTTATATCATTAGAACAAAGAAAAATTACTCATTATTGGAAAAAAAAACAAAGAACGTTAAATTATTAATTTTAGAAAAAAAAGAAATAAGTAAAATTTAAAAATTTATGAATTAAATGGAAAATTATTGAACACCATCGTATTTCGAATTCACGGAAAAAAAAACTAAATCACTGCAATTTATCACTAGATAGGGAAATTTCCCCAACACACTTATTTCCGCACTCATAACCATCAATTTATGGGTCCGTTCTTGAGTTTCCGATTAAATCCAAGGAGCATTCAACTCCAGCCAAACAAAAGTCGATAATGGATGGCAATAGATTTGGAGTTCAATTGTTGAGGCTCCTGTTATTGAATAGTATGGCGCAATCTCCACTATCGATGTATGATTACCCCCTTGGACTTTGTCCCAAGGCACAGAACTATTCCTCTCCCTCGAAACAGCAAAAGCCAAAGAAAAGGTGTGGTGGCGTTCACGCAAAGCTACAGCAAGGAAAAAAAACGGGTATTCAATAAAGGATTGAATTTTAAAATATCCGCGTGTTAGTCCTTACCTCTATATATTTATGTCCTTATATATGTATATGGGCAATGAAATTTTAATTTCCAATTTGCCCCTAATAAAATTCAATACCACACCGAATGTTTGTATTTGATTGAAATCAACGAATAGAATGAAAACTTTCATTTCGAAATTAATACTAGGAGTTCAAAACTACTCTGACCAAAAAAAAATATGTATATATAAATTCAAAGTTAAAACTGAAAACTTTCATTTCGAAATTTTCATACTGAGATTTCAAAACTACTCTGACCAAAAAAAAATATATAAATTCAAAGTTAAAAACTGAGAACTTTCATTTCGAAATTTTCATACCAAGATTTCAAAACTACTCTGACCAAAAAAAAAACAATATATAAATTCAAAGTTAAATACTGCAGGTAAATGTACCCAATTTCTAACCACCACCTGAAATAAAAACACGACCTCACAAAACCACTGTTGCACGGTGTAATGCATCGATTAGACCAATTGCAACTAATGAAATCCGAGAACGGCATTCCACAACAAAGTACCTAAATCACTGTAAGATTATGTCCCCTGCTCTCACTAAAACTTTAAATTAAGCAATTAAAACTAATAAATACAACTATTGAAATAATAAATAAAATATGAAATTAATTACTAACTCACTATTTTCTATTCCGATTTTAAGACTTTGCTGCAACCCCGAACCGAATAACTTATAAATACTTAACGAGTATTGCAATATATATATTGCTCATGCACTGATGCCATAGCGTTAAAGTATTGCAACAGTTTCTTTTCTTTCAGATCCTGTTGCGGCAATAATCTTCAAAGTATTATCATATCGTCACATCCTCCATAAGCGGCTATAACACAACAAAGCTGTTAGTTGCTCATTTCGCGTTTCCTGCCGCTGCTGATGCTTTTACTGCTGCTGCTGATGCTGTTGTTGTTGTTGTTGCTGCTATTATTGTTGCAACTATTGTTATGCAAAAATGTTCTTGCAATGTTTAAGATATTGTTGCAAATATTTTAACAATCTTTTTGTTGTTATGCTTATCATGTTGCTGCTGCTGCTGCTGCTTCTATTGTTGTTGTTGTTTTTATCCTATGCTGCGATGAAGCTTTTATTAAAATTGAAAAAAAAACTCGGGGAAATGAATGAAGAGAATTTTCATATTTTTCATAGACTCCTCACATGGGTGCGTTTATAACTGAAATATTTGTTGTGCTCTCTACATGCACTCAGCGTATGTGCGTATGTGTGTATACACATACTGTACTCGTACGTGGGTGTGTGTGTGTAGATATGCTGTTGTTATGGTTTCACATGTTGTTATTCACTGAGTGTAATTCATAAAAATGACTGTTGGTGGGTGGTACGGTGGTTGCAGAGGAATATTATAAATGGTACAATAACTTTTCGGGAAATGGTGGGAACTATTTTTCGATGTTATTCGTTAGATTTAAATGCCTTACAATGGGTAATTGTGGCCAAAATGGTAGATTGTTGGTTTGCAAAAAAAAATTTACTTTTCTTTTTAAGGCTTTTTTTTACGTATGAGTAATATTAATGTTATGCGGAATTCATATGAATCATACGTACTTTGAACCAATATTGTGGATGTATGTAAAAATACTAAAAATTTCAGTTAAATGTTGGTTGGTAATGAGATACATATATTGATATCCTATGCAATATTTATCAATTTTATCATATTTTGAGAAAATGAGTTTACGTGTAAAAAATTAAGTTATCCAATGGGATTGCGGGCATTTATTCCATAACGACTTTGTAGTTTTTTAGTGAGAGTTATTTGCTTGGCTAATGCATGTAAAAATATTTTTTAATGTACGTAAAAATTCTAATAGACATGCTAAAAAGCCCATCACTGACATTTATGAATGCGACAGAACATCGATCAAATTGCTTCTGCCACTAGGTTAACAGTATCTCATTCAATATGACTAATATTTTAGTACATATTCAATATATCTTAACAACAGCGTCGATTTCGTATTTAAAGGCCTAAATGAACTCTAAAACTTCACTGCATCGCAGAGATGTGTTTAGGGGTGCCAAATCGCAGCTGCAAGTTACAGATTTCATATCAGGCAGTGGCCAGTTACATTTTCACAGACCAGTGTTCCGATCGGGATTTGCTATATTCGGACCACACCGATCTATCAGTTATACAGCCGGTTCTGGAGATGCAACATCTGCTGGCTGTCTAATCCTCCACTAAGTAACAACTGGACGGCTAAGCATCTATCAGCGAGTCTTGATCAGGCATAGTACACCCTTCTTCAGCCAATAACTCTGTTGGTTCATTAGTTACTTGCCATTAGCATTTTTCTTATTATCTATTTTAGGTAGTGTGCCAAATAACCGTCTGAGATCTTACCACATCGTCGTATTATAAATTATTTCAATTTCATTGTTTTAATACCAATATGATGATGTAGCTCATATCCGTATGATATCCTTTGCTGTACCTCATAGCTTTTACTCTTCAATGCCATAGGAGGGAGGGAGAACGAGAGAGATGGAGATGGAGACTTGGGAGGCTTGAAGAAGACAAAGGATAATAGCAAAAAATAATAATTCATGGAATTTTTTGCGCCGAACTGAATTGCTATTTAAGCAGATGTTAAACATGTGAAATGTTTGCCAAAATTATCTTATTCTCGTAGCAGTTATAGATGGATTTCCATGTTAAATCGCTTTTGTTTGAAGTTTGTGTAATCATTCATTTGGGTATGTGGGGATTCGTGTTTGGGTATAGGATTAGCTTTGATGGATTATAAAATTGCTGCAAGAATAACAGGCTTCTGGAAGGGGGTGG
This sequence comes from Muscina levida, assembly GCA_964034835.1. Lineage (NCBI taxonomy): Eukaryota > Metazoa > Arthropoda > Insecta > Diptera > Muscidae > Muscina > Muscina levida. Next base: position 124,675,871 of record OZ035881.1, read on the forward strand.
TAGAACAAAATGAAGTATGAAGTATTCAATTAAGTCTCTTGATGCAGTTTTAGAAGTTATAAGGATATAACGATTTCACTTCAAAAGGCATTATGTGGTCCTATAAATGTACTTGTAATATAACATTTCAAAGCTAAACAGTGGGAAGTATTGTTGCAAAATATTTGTATCATGCAAAACTGAAAAATATATCAAATTAAATTGTACGTTTTAAAAAAGTAACGCTGAGGCCATTCGCAAATTTCTTAAAATTTTAGGTTGTGATTTTAGATTGACATTCGTTACAGGAACATGCCGTTGGAGTTGTTGTGGCTTTGACTAAATGGTACGAGTCTAGACGACATGGGGTTTAGGCAGGAACGTCTGATGCAATGAAATATAAATGCATTTAAAGTACCAAAGTAAAGATACTTATAAATTTTTAAGTTGGTTGAGCAATGTCCGTCTGTCGGGCTGTCTGCTTGGCTGGTACACACGATAACTCTGCAAATATTTCGCACAGGTTACAAATAATAACCGTGGATTGGAGATGTGCAATATAGACTCACTCTTTCTGGTACTTTCCATGGGAATTGATAATTCCAATAACTATGGGAAACTACATATGATATGGCTAACTATGGTATTACCTAAGGCAGGACCTGCGGATTGTCCAATGAGACCATCTCACCAGAAAATAATCTTAGGTCTAGTCTAGTCTTGTAACCATTTGTGTGATATAAAACCAGTACAGAAATTTCAGTCAGGTAAACTGACTGATAAATATCATCACCCATATGGCTTTCGGCCGTATGGCCAGACGAGACGTTTACTAAAACTGTAAAAAATGTTACAGCCCACAAAAGTAAAATATTACATTAAATATCTCTGGGCGTATGGTAGTTTTTTTCTAGGGATACTGAAAGGGTCTAACTGAGAATCAAAGAAAAAATTTACTAATTAATTCGCACAAAAATCTCAAAAGAAATCATATTTTCTAAGGTGCCGTGACATAAACCCACACGGACATAATCCCCAAAACGATTTTGGGGCTTATGTCCGGACAACATGTCGGACATAACCCCCAATTTCATTGGGGGTTATGGAATAGCTTCTTGCGTTGTTGTGATTTAACACGCTTTCTATTTAAGATTCACAACAAATCTACCTGTTTATCAACGAATGGGAACGTTACTGTTTGAGAAGCTTTTACTAGACATGCTGATTATCTTGACACTTATACTGCGAAGTTGCTGTCGACAACATCGAGGGGGCCGGCAATGAAAGAAAAATGTATATGACTGGAGCCACTTTCACGATTGGAAGTTATGGAAGAAAAATGAGATTTCGAAAAATACATAATTTTGGTACCTCCCATTACCAGAAGGGGTGGGGCTATTCTTCCCATTTACAATCCCATTATTTCATTTTAAGAAAAGTAATACTAGTAAATTTTCATAGTGAATGTTTACTTGAGTTTCGGGCCCACCAGCCATCCAGCCAGCCAGACAGATGGTCATAGCTCAATCGTCTTAAAAAGTCCTGAAACGATTTAGGTCTTAAGATACTTGGGGTCTAACTTGTCTCTTTTAATTTGTTACACATTTTCTCGTATCAAATGATATATACCCTCATATCTAAGGGTGATGATATAAAAACCAACTCAGACTACAGACGGTGATCTATTGATCTATTATGATTGTCATATGGGAAAGCAGAAATGGAAAGGTACAAGGACAGACAATAAACATATAACTTAAAGTATATGGATATCGAGTAAAGAGGAAATCGTTAAAATCCCATTACAGGATATAATATTGGCCAAGGAAGCCACCGAATTAAACTTATTTAATTACTTACTCTGAATCAGAAGAGAGAAGCTAGGTCATCAATATAGCACTTCTCTTAGTATTCTAGCCTCCCACGGGCTAGAGCGGGATAGCAACAAATAAGATGTTCCATCGTCTCGAACTACTCCTTGTCCTTACACATACCACAGTAGTTCGGAATGGAACTGTCTCATTTGCCTGTAAGGCGCCTGATATTGCTGTGGCCAGTTAGGCCAGTCTCAAACAAAATTACTCCTACACAGGTCAGCAATGTACGTTGATCTGGATTTGCTATATTCGGGTCACAGCGACCTAGCAGTCATACAGCCAGTTCTGGAGATCCAACATCTGCTGGCTGTTTTTCCCATCCAATCCTCCACTAAGTAACAAATGGGTGGGTGAACATCTCTAAGTGAGTCATGATCAGGCCTAGTACAGCCTTCTTTAGAGCCAATAACTCTACTGATTTACTCCCAAAGTTCATGCAATGTCCTGGGACCTAATAGATACTGACATCCAGAGGCTTTAGTACATCCAACTTCTCCTTACAGTTCTCACTAACTATCATTTACGGTATATAGAATTGAAGGCTTTTAGTACAGCTATGTATTCTGATCGAAATTTGCTATATTCGGGCCACAGCGATCTAACAGTTATATAGCTGGTTCTGGAGATCTAACATCTGCTGGCTGTTTTCCATATCCAATCCTCCACTAAGCCAAAAAGGTAACAAATAGGCGGGTGAACATATATCAGTGAGTCATGATCAATTAAAGTACAGCCTTCTCAAGAGACAATAACTCTGCTGATTTATTTCGAGATATCTCGCAATGTCCTGGTACCTTACAGAGGCTAACGCCTGTTCAGGCGGAAAAAGCGTCTGTGGAAGAAAAGGATATCGAAAACTACAGGGACAGAGGCGAGGTCCGAAAGTTCTACCAAGGGATTAAAAGCATAGGTTTTGGAACAGGGATCCTCACCTGTAAGGACAGAGAAGGAAATTGGTCACGGACACTCAGAGTGTGCAGCATATATGGAGGGAACACAACCCCTACTCGTTCCCGACGGCAGCATAAGTGACGAAATCACACCAATCATAGACGACGGAGTAGATTGTCCACCACCGAGACAAAACGAGATCAGCACGGCGATCGCAAGGCTTAAAAACAATAAAGCTGCGGGAGCCGATGGACTGCCGGCAGAGCTTTTTAAAGCCGGTGGCGATGAGCTGGTAACATGCATGCACCAGCTCATAAACACGATTTGGCTCAGGGAGTGCATGCCCGATGATAGGTATCTGAGAGTCCTATGTCCCGTGCTTAAGAAAGTCGATCCAAGTGTGTGTACCAACTATCGCGGGATTAGCCATTTACCCATCGCATACAAGGTCCTGTCTAGTGTGTTATGTGAAAGACTATAGCCTATTCTGGCGAACCAGATTGGACCTTAACAGTGTGGCTTTAGACCTGGTAAATCCACAACCGTCAGATATTCACACTACGACAAATCCTGGAGAAGACTTAAGAAATGCAGATCGACGCCTACCATCTGTTCATCGACTACAAAGCTGTATTCGACAGTCCGATAAGACAGAAATTGTTGGATGCTATGGCTGAGTTTGGTATCCCCACGAAGCTAATACGACTTTTGCGGGATGACACTGACTAACTCGAAGTCTTCAGAGAAAATTGGCAAAGATCTGTCAGAGCCATTTCTACCAAGCGAGGTCTGTCCTGCGATCTCTTTAACGTAATGGAGATGATCATGCGGAAGGCTGCAGTAAACAGGAATGGTACCATCATCAACAAAAGTCACATGTCACATAGATATCATTGGCCGTGGATTGCAAGATGTTACTGCGGCTTTTTTGAGCACTGAAAAGCAGTCGGTTTCAACGAACAAAGACTCCACTCGCCTGAGACGCTGCGTTAACGTTGACAACTATAACTTTGAAGTGGTAGATGATTTTGTCTACCTTGGCTCCGCCTGGAAATCAAAAGACGAGTATTGATCGCAAACCGCTGCTACTATGCGCTTAGCAAGCGATTTAATGACAAAGCGCTCTCTCGAAGAACAAAGATCCAACTCTACCAGACTCTATTCCTACCTGTCTTGTTCTACAGCGCAGAATCTTGTGTAAATATTTTCCGCAAAATATTTGGACCCATCACTGTAAACGGCGAGTACCGTCGTCGAATGAACCATGAGCTGTATGAGCTGTACAACGACATCGACGTTATCAAGCGCTTTTAAATAGACGGAATGCGCTGGCTTGGACAAGTTGTACGAATGGACGAAAACGCTCCGGCTCGAAAAGTCTTTGGCAATAAACTCGATGGGTGGCGCAGGAGGGGGCGACCAAAACTCCAAAGGATGGACCACGTGAAAGAGCTGTTAACTAAGCTTGGCGTGACGAACTTTCTACGGTGCGCAAAAGACCGAAGCGCTTGGAATACTTTTCTACGTGCGGCTACTAATAGATACATTTCTGTTGTTGCTGCCATTAAAGAAGAAGAAGAACGGCTGCAAATCGCGGAGACAGACAGACTTACTAAAAAAAGGACATAATTTCTCTTTACACTCCATGAATGAGATATGGCATAACTTCACGAGTTGTTGTGAATTAACACGCTTTCTATTTTACAGTCACATCAAACGGTACCTACTTGTTTATCGACGAATGCGAACGTCACTTGTTGATAAGCTTTTTCTAGACATGCCCATTTACTCGACACTGTACTGCGTACAACATCGAAGAGGACGGCAATGAAAGAATAATGCATGGTAGTCGCGTGTTCTAATCACTATGTCTCGGCCTCCCCCCCACAGACAGACGGACATCGTTTAGTCGACTCAGAATTCGACGCTGATCATACTGATTATATTCTGTAAATATGCAGAATAGCCCCACTCATATCAAATCACCTTACTTAAGAATATTTATATTTTTCCCATAAATTCTAAACCGAAAAGTGCAGGACATTTGCCATTCCGCTTCTAGTACAATTTACTTTAAACGATATATTTTTGGAAATCTTTCTTCCATAACTTCTAGTGGGACAGTGGTTCATGTTGGGCCAAAAAATAAAACCGCTGTATTTCCGAGAGAAAATATTTTCTCCATTAAGAAACTTTTTTAATTTCATACAAAATTCGTAAGCAACTTACGTAATATTTAAATATTTTTTTATCCCCAATTTTTGCAATTTGTTTCGCATTGTAAACTTTTGAATGGTAATGAATTTCAGAAACATTGAAAAAAAATATAAAATGTATCTTTGTGTGTGCAAGTTTTGAGGCATTTATACACTATTTACCAATGCTGTTTTCACTAACGATTGAAAATTAGCATTAATGCTTTAACTCACGTCATCAACTTATCTTCCCAATTCGCATGCACCCACTCACATATTCAATTCAGTATGCACCTTCATCATCTTTTATGTTTTCATACAACATAAAACAGTTATGTTCCTTCTATTATTGCAATTGTCTTCATGTAACATATGTTAACTACTATACATAACATAGCATTTCTCTACCCTACCATGTTACCCGCATATAACGTTTTCTATGTTCTGGCAACCTTAACATAAAATAGGTAAATTTTAACATACACCCATTAAAGTCTAACATGTAAGACTAACATTTACGATATCAGCTTAACTGTTATACAAGTGCACTCTTCTGTTACAGTTGCATATAACGTCATATAACTATGAACGAGCGCATTTTTCGTAACATTAACCCGAACAGAGAGAGTCCTTGCAAATGCGCCGGTACGAAACTGCAAGACTCTTCTTATCGCATACAACGATGAATGATAGGTGGGAAGCGATGGCAATGCAGCTGTTGTTGTGCAGACGCAACAATGTGAGAAAAATGTATCAATGAATGATGATGTATATGCAGATTTATCTACATACAAAGGTGTTTGCTAAAATGACCAAATAAATGTATGCATGTGAATGCGTGTAGGTGTGTGTGCGGGAGTATAAGTAAATATACTCACAGGAGTTTGTATGTGCACAATAAAAAAACACACACAAAATATTAAATAAAATACTGCGTGTGCATTGAGAGCGAATGACCAATATTGCCATTATCAGTGCTGTCCGAATCGGATGATGAATGGCAGGCAGCTAACACACTCCCATTGCAGGCGGGTGGACAAATATTCGCAATTTGTACCTTTGCTACGAAAAAAAAACAAAAACGAAGTCGTGGACTGGCGGATGACATAAATTCTACGAAATTTTGTTTTATTTTTGTACAATAGTGTTGGACAATAGAATATATCATGTTGATTACATACGATTATGTTCAAATGTATTTTGATATTAGTGAGAATTAATTAAACATTAATTGCAAAGCGATTGAAGGATGTTTGAAGGACATATCTTTATTGTGAAGAAGAAAAACAGTACGTGAATTGTAGACAGATAAACTTACTCATTTAATTATATAAGTATAGGCCGTATAGGTTGACTGTTAGTGTTAATGCTGGAATTTTAAATTCATACTTTTGAAATCATAAGTAAAAAAAGTAGACAGTACTTTTTTTACATCATACCCTATAAAAGATGGCACAAACTGTGTAGTTGATGCAAATTCTTTGCGGTGGTCCCAAGCAACCGGCGATAAGACGCAATGTTGAGTAATTAACATGTTAACAAATTTGTGTCTTAAAAAATGGTTCACATAAGTTTTTGAAGCTCAATACAACGGCTCGCTTAGTGACATTGGTAGCCCTCATGAAACTAGGGTGACATAAAAAGTCATATACATTAAATAAACCAAATATTATGAAAATATAAAGAAAAGGAAAGAACATCCGCAAATGTTGACGACCCCATAAACTCTATCCAATTGTTGAAAGTCCTAGTCAAATATAACATGACATTAGCAACATACGGAAACTGATATGGAATAAACACTATTTCAGATGTGGATTTATAGTTGGTAGCAGACTCGGGACTTAATCGTCAAGACGAAATATTCTTCATTACACAAATTTGTGCACATAGCCGATGAATGACAAAGACGAGGGCATTCAAGATGCATTATATGAGCGTATGGGTGAAATATATGAACCCTGCCCTGGCCATGACATTGAAAAGCTAAAGTATCAAGGGAGGATGCTACTGGTGTAGTAGACGAAAAAAATAGTCTGCAAAGCAATACCTCCGATAACGGTTTTAGACTGGTGAGCTTGTGTCGGCTAAAACATAATAGAGAGTGTAACGAGATAGAAATATATCCACAAGGCAATCAAGATATCCTAGGTACGCAAGAGTATAAGCAGTGTAAAAATGGTCGCAACCAACAGCTAAAGAAGCGACACAACGATAACTGCATAATACTGAGATAGCCAATGCCAACTCCAATCAACTCTATCAATTACAGCAAACAAAATACACAAATTTTTCTTACACACAGTGGCAACATGTGTGCATTCAAGGACCACTGGCGCATACTAGGACATGAAAACCCTTGTTCAGACAAGCCCTGATACTATTCAATGTCGAGTATTGTCTGAGGAAATGTATGCTGCATATAAGGCATACGTGCTGTGAGCCGACGATATTAGGGTAAGAGGAGGAGGGAGACGAAACGCATCCTTAGGCGAAAAAAGTGTCTATGGAAGAAAACAGAAAATTGTACCAAATGATAGTTAGAAACTGTTTTGGAACAGAGATCCCCTTCTGTAAGGACAGAGAGTGAAATCTGAAAACGGACACGCAGAATTTTCTGTAAATATGGAGTGAACCCCCTTTGTACTCTGGTCATTCCCGTAGTTACCATAAGTAACGAATTCACGCCAATTATCGACGACAGAGTAGATTGTCCATCATCGAGATCAAAACGAGATCTGCAAGGCAATTGTACGGCTGAAAAACATTACAGCTGCGGGTGCCGATGGACTGACGGCAGGGATCTTTGAGGATCTGTTCACAGACATGCAGAATGTGCCGCAAATATGGAGGGAACCCTTTTGTACGCTGCTCGTTTCCGAAGGCAGCATAAGTGCCGTAGTTACCATAAGTAACGAATTCACGCCAATTATCGACGACGGAGTAGATTGTCCATCATCGAGATCAAAACGAGATCTGCAAGGCAATTGTACGGCTGAAAAACATTACAGCTGCGGGTGCCGATGGACTGACGGCAGGGATCTTTGAGGATCTGTTCACAGACATGCAGAATGTGCCGCAAATATGGAGGGAACCCTTTTGTACGCTGCTCGTTTCCGAAGGCAGCATAAGTGACGAAATTACGCCAAAGACGGAGTAGATTGCCCACCATTGAGTCAAAACGAGATCAGCATGGCAATTGCAATTGAAAAACATTAAAGCTGATAGAGCCAATGGACTGCCGGTAGGCCTTTTTAATGTCGGTGCCGATGAGTTGGAAACGTACATGTATCACCTCATAAACACGATTTGCGTTAAGGAATGCAGCGAGCGATGATTCCAATCTGAGTGTTCTTTGCCCTGTGGCTAAGAAGGGCTTTCCAAGTGTATGCTCCTTTTATCCGTAGATTTCAAGTATAAGGCCCATCTTAAAGTACCTGATTGAACCTTATCAGTGTGACTTTAGACCTAGTAAATCAACGACCGACCAGATATAAAAGCTTTGACAAATCATGGTAAGGCCCAACAAATGCAGGTCGACACTTAAAAAAAACTCAATTTCCCTTTACATCCCATGAAAGAGGTATGGGATAGTTTTTCGCGTTGTTGTGAATTAACAAGCTTTCTATTTTTATATCCATAACTAACGGCACCTACTTGTTTATCGACGAATGCGAACGTCACTGTTTGAGAAAGCTTTTACTAGACATTCCGACTGACTCGACACTTACACTGCGACGTTGCTATCGACAACATCAAGGGGGCTGTCAATGAAAAAAAAATGTAGATGACTGGAGGCGGTAATCGAACCCGGGATCTCCCGAACGGTAGTCTCATGTTTTAACCACTTTGCTACGGCCGGTCCCAAGATGACAGTTACTGTCTTTTTTTATTCGATACTACAAAAACTAAATATTAGATGCTAACACTGACAATAGTCCCTGGCAAGCAGATATGACTTTGTAGTGTGACATTGATCCACACGAAGCCCTTATTGAAGATAGCCAAAAAATTAAGTGAGCCTTTTCCTACCAAGCAAGGATTTAGACAGGACGATCTCTTTAAGAACTCAGTGCACATTAACATATAGAAATCTGTAGATGTCATTGGTCGAGGCTTGTGTGATGTTACTGCGGCCTTTTCAAGCTTTGAGTAGCAGCCAGTAGAACTAGGTCTTGTAATACCTGAGGACAAAACTTTGTTATTTGTTTCAACGTCAATTCTATTGGGACGTTGAAAACTATCATTTTGTTGTGGTATATGGTTTTATCTACCTTGGCACCGCCGATTTTATCTACCTTGAAAAAACAATGTCAACTTGGCTATCAAAAGACGAGTATTAAACGCAAAACGCTGCTACTATGCGTTAAGTAAGCGTATAAGTGTCAATTCTCTCTATCAACGAACAAATATCTAACTACAACAGATACTAGTCGGACCTCTTTTGAATCTGTTCTGGAAGTCTTTAAAAGAAAAATACTCTGTAAACTAATTGTAGACATCATCGTTAACTAGGAGTGCAGCGTCGAATGAACCATGAACTGTATAACGACGCCGATGTCCAAATATGCGGAAGAAAGATGCTTTAGATTGTGATGCGGAGATTCTGTTTTGGGACTCAATAAACACACTGCAAGCGCTGAGAGAAATGAAGCAAGAGATAGACAACTTAAAGAACGATGTAATAACAGAACATCTAAATCATATGACTTGCCATTATGCTTGCTTGAGGAGCAAAGCATTGTCAGAAGAGTATATGATGTTGTGCGAATGGACATATATGCTCAAGGTGGAAAGGTCTTTCAGAGGGCGGAAAATCTTCAAATGAGATCTCTGTGTACGTCCTTTATCCTTAGTTTCCTCTTCAGAATGTTCATCGACGTATTCAAGCGCGTTAAAATGACCGTATGACCTAGGTGGGACATGTTGTGCGAATGGACACATATGCTCCAGGTCGAAAGGTTATTCAGGGGGCGACCACATCTTTGCTGGATGGTTAAGAAGCTGTAATCCAAACTTGGTGTGTTCAACTATGTACGGAGAGCAACAGCAAAAACCATTGTAATTCTTTATTTTTTGCCAAATAAGAAGCAAAAAGAAGAATTCATTGACTTGCAAGTACTGCAAAGCTATAATATCAAAATTCTTAATTTAATGTTTAAGCAAATCAATTTATGTATGTTAATGCATTACCATATCTCCTATGTGATTGACTCGGTTAATCCCTTTTGGAAATTTAATTTTTTTTTTCAAAACTAATCTACATCTTCTATTATCTCATGAAACAATTTCTTGCTTTGTGCCTGCGTGTGCCTGTGTATGTTTGTGTGTGTGTGCGTAATTGCAGTCGGTCAACTTCCCATGTGAATAGGATAAGCTCTGACACTTATCAAATGGCCGTAGAATGTAAATCAAATGACAATTTGCTCTGACAACTTTAAAAGCAATCAAGTGACAACTTCCACTTGGTTATGTCAACCAAAATGTTAGCAATTTATTAGACTTTTTTATATCTTACAAACATGTGGAAAATATTCTGTATATTCTATGATTAGTACATATCTGTTATGTATTTGTAGGGTGGCTCAATATACTAAGTTATAGCTGACTAATATTGAATAGTTATTGTAATCTACAAAAAAAATATTGTTAAGTAAATTTGGTGTTATGGTATTATAAAACAATTAATGTTAGAAAAACTATTCATTCAATTGACAGTTAATTAAGGAATATTAAATTGTTTGTACGGGGGAACTACGAAATTCTGATACTAAGAACTGGTATATCATATTTTTACTTTGAAACTGTAGTGTACATTATGGCATGTTATTTTTCATGACCATCAACTAATATTGGATGTAATAGCAATATTCCCGGAACAAGACTTGCAGGGCTTTCTAGAGATTGCAAATTATTATTTTCCCCGTAATAATTGTGTAGTGAAGTTTAGTGTTACTGGAATAAACTGATGGTTAAAAGAAAATGGAATAATTATATGACAGGTGTAGAGCTAACCATTTTCAGTGGAATGTTGATACTGCTTAGTCAATTTTAAACAATTGACTCTTGTGACTAAAAAATTAACAAACTTTAAATTTTAAGAAATGACTAATGACTAATTTCATAGTTCGGTTGAAAATCATTTACTATTGGCAATTTATGCGAATGTAGTGTGTTTTTACAAGATTTGTGTGAAATTTATTATATTAACAGCTGACAGAGCGGATAGCTATTTTAATAATTGCCAAATTTTTAAAACATTAAGGAAATGTTAAAGGTCTATGTATATAAATGCAATTGACGTCTGTATTACAGCTGATAAGGCATTTCATAATAGAGACTCGGATCAACTCATTGTTACAGACAAGCTACGCTCGAAATCAAGCAGAGCGAAAAAGCTCACAACTTAACGCAATGGAAGTTAGACATCACAAGGCTGCATACCACCGATGTAGCGTATGCCTATATCAGCCAACTCTCTCAAAGGCTACAAACAAACGCCTCTTACTCCGATGTTTAAGTCAAATAATGACATCATATAGCCGCAAAATCCGAACTTGATTATGAAACATTTCTTTGTTCGATGACGAATGTCGCGTAGTGTCTGTTGAAACGGATCGTGTATACAAGGCAACACTGCAGCCAGTTGTAACGCATGCTGTGAGAGAACGATTTCAGAAGAAGAGGAAAGAAAACATTTATGAAAGAGAATACATGTGAAGCCCCAATACTATACCAAAATGGTAAAATTGAATGGTTATGGGACAGAGATTCCCACCTATATGCACAGAGATTGCGGTAGCGGACACACGGAGTTTGCTGCAAATATAACAGCATATTTTTCAAATCCTCCTGTTCCGGAAGGCAGTATAAGGAACGAAAGCAGCGCTAATTATAGTTAATGGAGTAGATTGTTCAATACCGAGCCAAAACAGTATGGCAATTACACGAAATATGTAATTAAGCGGCAGAACTTTTTATGGGGGGCAGGAAATACATTCAGTACCAGCTCACAAATACGATTTTTCTTAAGGAATGCATGTCTGATGATTGAGATTTAAGTGTTTAAGTTCCTGTTTTTAACAATGGTGATCCAATTGTGTGCACCTGTTACATGGACCTTTTACATCTATATATATAAAAATAAGTTGCATTGTGTTAGAAATTGATGTTCTCTGGAATGCGTAAACCGATTTTGTTTCTGCAAACTTCATATGAAAGGTGACGTTAATACCAAGGTTTTTATGTATAAACGGTCTGTGGATTGGTTCTTGAGTTATAGCGAACACTGCATTCATTTCGAAACATGTATGTGTGTGTGTGTGTTTGTGGGGATGTGTGTATTGTTGTAACGTATGGGCTCTAAAACGGCTGGACCGATTTTGATGAAATTTTCAGGGAATCTTCCGAATAACCTCGCAAGTAACACAGGCTAAACATTGTTTGAATTTTTCCACATTTAGGGTGTGAAAATAGCAAAAGGGATAAAAACTCCCCTTTCCTATATATATATATGTTTGTATGTTCGCAACGTATGGACTCGAAAACGGCTGTGCCGATTTTGATGACATTTTCAGAGCATCTTCAGAATAACCCCGCGGATAACATAGGCAATACATTGTTTGGAGTTTTCCACGTTTAGGGAATAGAAATTGGCAATTCGTTGCTATTCCATTTTACTCAAACCATTCATTTAATTTATATACTTAGTTATTGTAAATCACATCTTCGGGGATCTATGAAATATAAACACATCACTAAAACCGTAAATATTTAAATACATTATGCACAGCAATGAGCTTTCTTATATGTTAACTTAACCGATATTTCAAACATCAAATCAAACAGCTAATATATACATGTACATGTGCACAAAATTTCAAGACTTTCTATCGGAAGATATTCTGTTTCGAGTGCGTCAAGAAAATCGTAATGCTGCAATGGATTTCACGCCGGAAATTTACAATGAAGCATTGATTTGTATTGAAGATTTATGTTTGTCGATTGCTAATAAGTCATTAGCACAATTGGGAATGCCATCACCTAATCGTGCAATGCATGACATTTTTGAGTTAGAACTGCAACGTGAACAACAATACGATCACAACGAATTAAATGCTTTTGTTCACGTAAATCTTTCGACATTGAATGCGATGCAAAAAAATGCTTACGATACTATTATAGAAGCTGTCAATAGTGAAGCCGGTGGATTTTATTTTCTGGATGCACCAGGAGGCACCGGAAAAACGTTTTTAATTTCATTGTTGTTGGCAACGATACGTTCCCACAATAAAATTGCATTGGCATTGGCGTCTTCTGGCATTGCAGCCACTTTGTTAGATGGTGGTCGGACAGCACATTCTGCTTTAAAATTGCCATTGAATTACCAAGCTAATGAAACTCCCACATGTAACGTTTCAAAAACATCTGGAACGGCAAAATTATTGAAAGGTTGCGGTATCATTATTTGGGATGAATGCACTATGGCGAATAAGAAATCTGTTACCAACGAAGAAGATGTTGTGAATTATCCAACAGAATTTTTGAATTTATTGGACTTACCAGGATTGCCTCCGCATAATCTTCAATTGAAAGTTGGAGCCACTATTATTATGCTTCCCAATATCAATCAACCGCGTTTGTGTAATGGACTTGCTATTAAACGGTTGAAACGTTGCGGTATCATTATTTGGGATGAATGCACTATGGCGAATAAGAAATCTGTTACCAACGCATATGCGAATGCGAACGTTCGTTACATCCCTAATAGAGAGTATATAGTATATATATACATATTCTTGGTACGTATGAGAAGAAGACATGGCAAAGGAGGTTTTAATGGCTAAAGGCATGAAGCTTTAAACGAAATTTGCATTTGCGGTCAATAGGAGGAGAAGGCATAACAAAAGTGAGTTTTACGCCGAAAGACATAGTTAGTATACAGACGGTTCCCGCCACTACAGATAAATATAAAAATTGAATTTTGCCTATCATATTTAGAATTTAAAACAATAAAACTTAATTAGTAGACTTCCATGTTAAGGAGTTACTTAAAATTAGTTACATAAGTTAAAAAACTTAACATATTATTGTCGAGCTTAAGTACCGTCTTAAAGTACTTTGTAGACTTAAATGTGAAATATATTACAAGTTAATATGCAATAGCGAAGCATTGCCGGGTCCACTAGTATCATATAAAATATACAGGCAAGTGTGTTATATGAACGGCTAAAGCCAATCTTACCGGACATAATTGGACCTTATCAGTCTGAGAAACGAATTTGGCATGATGATTAGAACACGCAACTATCATGTTGGGGTCCAGGGATTGATTTCAATCTCAGTCATGTAAATTTTTCTCAACGGAGTCCCACTCGCTGTTTTCGACAGCAACTTGGTGTTGTATTAATTAGCATGTCTTGTAAAGCATTTCAAACAGCTGACTTTAGGATTTGTAGTAAAACTACAGGGTTCGTTGAATGAGTCTAAAAATAGGGGACAGTTAATTCACAAAAATGAGATAAGCTCTGTCATATCTCAATTATGGGATGTAAAGGTAAAAAGTTTTTTTTTGTAAGTTTAAGTGAGACCTTAGACCTCAGTGAAGCTAGGCACAAATGTAACGGAGTCATTTATGTCAAGAATGGCTTTGCTGGCGCAGAACTCTGGGTAATAACAGAAGTGGATGAATCTGTTCTAGGAATCCTCGAATGAAAAATACTTCCTAAAACCATGGTAATCAGAGAGTACTATCGTCAAAAAAATCATTAGTTGTACAAAAACATCGACGTAGTACAGCGAGTCCAAACAGAGCGAATGCTCTTGCAGGAAATTTCTTAAGTTTGGAAAGTCATCGACAAATTTTAAGAACGTAGATCGTCTCTGGAGAAAATAGCGAGACGTTCGAAGGTTACCCTCACATGGGTTCCAGATCATGGTGATATACTTACATACATATATGATAACCAAACAGCCGATGCATTGGCAAAGGCCACCCCCCATCGTGATATCGGCTGAAGTAAGCGGTCATATCGGTGTTCCTTTAACAAGGGAGACACAGCTAATTGCGGGGTAACTAAACTATTCGCTAAGAAAATATGAGCGAAACCCCACTTGCGCAGCTATCAAACAGATTTGGCCTACAAAGGAAAAACTGACGACACGAAATGCGATGAACCAGTCTAGAGACCATCTGAGTAATATCATAGCTGTAATAATCAGTCACTAGCCGGTGGGCAAACACGCTAAGTGGTTAGAATTTTTCTCCAACAATATTTGTAGAAGCTGCAATGAAGAGGAAGAAGAAGAGACATCAGAGCTTCTGCTATGTCACTGCCCTGCTTTTGGTGACCTGCGTTATGAGAAGTGTGGTCATCGGACACTTGTGGACAATACATGTCTATTTGTAAGCGATCTGCGTAACATCTACGCCTTTATCGAACAAAGAAATGGCTTCAAAGAGACGTTGATCAAATAGTCTAGGAAAAATTTGTGCAAGAATTTAAAATGGTATCTTAACGGACCTATACTAGGATCCAAGTGAGCAATGCTGAGAAAATACCAAATTAACCTAACCTAATCTAGTACTATGCTTGGATATGTTATATTAGGTGTGCAACTAAGGTCTTGCATTTTTTTTTATTAAAAAATAAAAATATTTTGTTTAAATAAAAATTGGTTACAAATGAATTAGTCAAAGTAATGCCCATCTTGGGTGGGACTTTTCATTTTAGAATTTCCAGGTGGATTTTACGGATTTAAGAATTACGACAAGGAAGCCAGATATCACAAACTGCATACCACCGAGATAGCCAACGCCTACTCCAACCAGCTCTCTCAATTATTCTAAACAAACCCCCTAGTTCTGATGCTCTCGACAATCAGAAGCTGCATATTGCGAATTCTTTGACCACTGCCGCAACGACCGTACTGAGTTATGAAAAACCACGCTCATACAAGCCCTGATACGATGATGAATGTAGCGAAATATCTGAGGAAATGGATGCTGCATACAAGGCAAAACTGCAGACAATGAGAAAAGGAGGGAGATGAAACGCATGTTCAGGCGAAAAAGGCGTCTGTGGAAGAAAAGAGAGAGCCAAGATATCGAAAACTACAGGGATAGGGGTGAGGTCCTAAAGTTCTACTAAAAGTTTAAAAACAAAGGTTTTAGAACAGAGATCGTCACCTGTAATGACAGAGACGGAAATCTGGTCAAGGACACTCAGAGTGTGCTGAAAATATGGAGAGAACACTTTCGATCTCTATTTGTTGCCGAAGGCAGCATAAGTGACGAAATTACACCAATCATATACGACGGAGCAGATTGTCCACCACCGAGCGAAAACAAAGGCAGCACGCTTTGCAAATAATGTAACTGCGGGAGCCGTTGGACTGCCAGCAGAGCTTTTTAAGGCTGGCGGCTATAAGCTGGCAACGTTCATGCACCAGCTCATAAACAGGATTTGGATCAAGGAAGGCACACCACATGATTGGAATCTGTGTGTCCTATGTCCTGTGCTTAAGAAAGGTGATCCTAGTGTGTGTACCAACTATCGCGGAATTAGCCTTGTTGGCGCCCTGTTCCTTTAACAGAGTCCAAAATTTCGAACCAATAGGTTTTTAGTAAATTAAAACCCAACAGAAATTCTTCATGAATTCAGACTTCTTTTATTGAGAGTATCTTACGAACTAACAAAAAACTTAATACTAATAAAATGACTCAAAGTCAAACAATATGCACTTCATGTGCCAAAAAGAGATAAATATAACGTATGTATTAAACAGTGTAATGAGAAATGAATAGCTATATTACAGTGAAAATATATGGCTCGAGAGAGTAACCGTATACAAAATAAAATGCTCAAATGAATTAACCCACAATATGCCATGAGGACAATATACATTGTTGAAGCTCGCTTCAACATACTCCGCCGCCAAAAGTGGAGTTAAATTAAATCTGATTCTTTCAGCATCGTTCAGTTTCCCAGATTCCTTTGCCTATGATACCAAATATTGTGCGCTTCGTTAGGATGGTCAGATGTGATGGCACTGGCTTCCATGTCCCAAAGCATATGCGGCGTGCTAGATCTCGTCCAATTATACCATGGACCCGGGAGTAGTATTGTGTCTCAGGATGAGCAATTTTGCCCACTCCTTGTAATATATGTTTAACTTCTTGCATTTTTGGTGATGCCGGTGTTTTGGCCTGGAATTTGTCGACCACTATGAACCATTCGCTGAGATGACCACCATCTGGACTGTCGATTTTAAAAAGCCCGTACGCCGTCTGGTTCTTGAACTTTGTGGGATATTTGAGCGATTGCACATAACAAAATCTCAACTGAGACTTTGGAACCTCTTCCAAACCCATGAGGATTAACTTTTTCTGGCGATCGCCAGCGCGCAATGTGCATTCGATTACAGGCGACACACGAACAACGGGGAACATAATACGTTCTGGACCCGAAGCTGGTTCAGCGTGACCAAGCGTCAATCTTTTGAAGTCCGCTTCGATCGGCTGTTGGACTTAAGGAACATGTTTTGGGGAAACAGGTGGTCCGCTGAGGTCCTCTTTACTGGATGATCCAATGGAGCCATACCCATGATGGAGCATGGTATGGTGTTTGTAGCGACAAGTAGTGCATCGATTAAGCGAGGTGCACTCCTGCCTCTTATGCCCATATCCCAAGCAATTTAAACATATGGGTTGGTCTTTAAGTGCTTGCCGTCTTTCGTCCACTAGCATCTTTCGAAACTCCATGCAGTAGCATATGGCGTGGTTTTTACCGCACAAAAAACATCGCTGCTTTGGTATTGCTCCGTTTCTTCCATCGCTGGAACCCTTGTCTGCATCCATGTTCTGGGAAAAGATAAAAGAGGAAAAAGAAAAACATACAGTAAATAAAAAGCATTCTAGTACTATAGATCATTTGTATTGTTGGTTAATATATCGAGACGTTATTTGAGTAAGTTGGGTATTTCTTTATAATTACTTTTCAATCGATTTATTTTGCTGTGTTGCGTTGTTGGTTTCTCCGGTTGGTAAAATGCACAGCTTCACAATTGGTCTGGTAATGACACCTTTTTGTGTCTTAATTTCGGCAACTCTTACTTTTTTATCTTTGCCAAGGAAAACCTTTGCTATTCTCCCCAGACACCATTCCATGGGGGGCAGAAAGTCCTCCTTGACTATGACTATGTCTCCTTCCTTTAAGTTATTTTTAACAGTATTCCATTTATATCGTTTCTGGAGACCTACAATATATTCTTCTTTCCATCTCATGCTGAAATGATGTTGCATTGCCTTCAATCTTTGCCAGCGGTTGAGATTTGCAATGTCATCAAGTTTAACGTCCGGTGGGGCCTCAGGGGGAGCCGTTAAAGCGGCGCCGCGCAAGAAATGACCAGGAGTTAAAGGCAAAATATTGTTAGAGTCTTCAACTATTGTAGAGAGAGGCCGGGAATTTAAAACAGCTTCAATTTGTATCAACAAAGTTGATAGCTCTTCAAATGTAAAATTTACCTTTGCTGCTACTTTCTTTAAATGGGTTTTCATGCTTTTTACAGCGGCCTCCCAAAGGCCACCCATGTGGGGTGCATAAGGTGGGATAAAAGTCCAGGTGAGACCCTGCATGCTGTATGTATCGACCAGACCTTTTTCAATGGACTTTAGAAATTTGTTGTGCTCCTTTAGCAATTTGTAATTAGCGCCCAGAAAATTTCGACCATTATCTGAAAATAATGTCTTCGGTTGACCTCTCCTCCCAATAAACCTTGCAAAGGCTGCAAGAAATGCATCAGCTGTGAGATCCGAACAGACTTCCAAATGCACTGCCCGGGTTGAAAAGCAGACAAACACGGCAATGTACCCCTTCGTCAGCTTGGCGTTTCGTAGATTTGATGTCCTCATGCAGAGGGGGCCGGCAAAGTCGACTCCGGTATAGGTGAATGGTAAAGTGAATCTAACTCGCTCAGGAGGTAGCGATCCCATAAGTTGATTTTGAAACTTATGTTTAAATACGGTGCAATTTTTACATTCTCTTATACAGGCTTTAATTTTATTTCTTACATTTGGGATAAAATACCCTTGCCTTATAGCTCTGAGCATCGTATGGTGCTCGGCATGAAATAGAATGTTATGGGTATATCGAACGAGCAATAGGGCGTAATGCGACTTTTTGGGCACAATGATTGGGTGCTTTTCGTCATAACGTAAAGCCGAATTTTGTAGACGACCTCCTACCCGCATGACCCCATTTTGGTCCAAAAATGGTACAAGACAAGTCAGCGGGCTTTTTTTGCTTACATGGTTTTTGTTTTTGAGATTTTCATATTCTTTAAAGTAGAAGGTTCTTTGTGCCATGGATATAAGGCGATTTTTGGCGAATTCAATTTCATCTGCCGTGATAGTTCCATCCCCATGTCGAGGTTTCTTCTGACATAATTCTTTAAACCGAAATATTTGGCAAACTACTCGCAGCGCTTTGTTGAGAGATGAAAATCGAGAGATAATTTCTTCTGTTTGTATTTCCATGTGAAAGTTTGCGATCTTCTTTGTTTCTAGATCTGTTGGATCAAATGTGCGAGGTTTTGGCCAGTCTTCTTTAGCTTTTTGAAGCCATGATGGCCCTTGCCACCATAGGGAGTTCTGAGTGATTTCTTGTGGAGTGCATCCTCTAGACCCTAAGTCTGCAGGATTATCCAGTGTATTGACGTGTCTCCACTGAACATTTGTGCATTTTCGTTGCAAGTCCGTTATGCGATTACATACAAATGTTTTCAAAGTTTTAGGATCCTTTTGAAGCCAACCGAGAACGATGGAAGAATCTGTCCACATATAGATTTCATATTCGCAGGGTGCGATATCTTTTACTATCTCTATTACCTTTGATAGAAGGACGGCTCCGCACAATTCCAACTTTGGAATAGTAAGACGTTTTAGAGGCGCGACCTTGGTTTTTGCCATTAACTGGTGGCAATGTATTTCGCCGGTTAGACTAACTGATCTCACGTAGACTACACCGCAGTAAGCATTCTCCGAAGCGTCGCAAAATCCGTGTAATTCGATTTTGGAGCCGGGAGAGTAATTGTTCCATCGAGGAATGCGTATTTGAGTTATGAGTGGCAAATTTTTTAGGAACGTGTTCCATTTAACCATTATATTCTCGGGCACCATGTCGTTCCAATCCATTTTTTGTTCCCATAACTTTTGCATAATAAATTTTGCATTTACCACTATGGGCCCAAGCCAACCAAGAGGATCGTAAAGACGCGCAATAACCGATAACACGCTTTTCATTTGCACCTGAGTAGCTATTTCTATTGGTATAACATTGTAAGTGAAAGTATCTGACATTGCATTCCAATGAATGCCAAGAGTTTTGGTGCTGCTCGACTCATCAATCTTAAGAAAATCTTCGTCTAGAAGATCCTCCCGGGCCAAATTTTCAAGAAGTTGTGTGTGGTTGGCGGTAATTTTCTTCATGGGGAAGCCAGCTGAGCAAAGATTATCTGCAACTTGATTTAGCTTGTTTTTTGCTCCTTCTATCGTATGCCCTCCTGACAGTACATCGTCGACATATACTTCAGTTTCCAAAATCTTAGCTGCTTCAGGGTATTTTTCTTTGCTATCAATGCTTAATTGTTTGAGGGTTCGTATAGCCAGGAACGGCGCACAATTGACTCCGAAAGTCACAGTCTTTAATTCATATGTTTTAACATTATCATCTGGATTTTTGCGAAAAAGAAGACGTTGGTATGGTCGGTCATCAGGATGGACGATAATTTGGCGATACATCTTTTGGATGTCACCCGTGAACACGAAGCGGTAGAAGCGCCATTTTAACAGCACTTTCATTAGGTCTGATTGTAGTACCGGACCCCGATGAAGAACGTCGTTTAATGAGAATCCACTACTGGATTTCTTGGACGCATTAAAGACCACCCTTACTTTTGTCGTCTTACTTTCAGGTCTGATTACCGCATGGTGGGGTAAGTAAAAGGATGACTGCTTTTCAGTTACCTCCTCAAAGTGAGTTACTTGCTCCATGTGACCTAAATCGACGTATTCTTGAAGAACAGTATCATATTGCTTTTTTAGCTCAGGATTTTTATTTAAGTTCTTTTCCATTCGATAATATTGAGCTAATGCCATATTTCGCGATCGGCCCAAATGTAATTCGTTTGGGTACTCTTCTTTAAACGGTAGACGTACTACATAACGACCATCTGGTTGTCGATATGTTGTTTTCTGATAGTAGTCCTCGCAATATGCATCACTGTTGGAAACTGCATCGCGCGATTCAATCTCTTCGATTTCCCAAAATTTTTGTATTTCTTCATGAAGAAGGTTATTTTCTGGCGACAAGACGCTAGTAGTGAAGGTGTTAGTAGGAGTCATGGGCCCGGACAGATACCAGCCAAATTGTGATTCGCGGGCCTCCAGACCATTTGCAATATTAGAAAGAACACCTGTCATATTAATTCCTGGCAAATAGTCGCTTCCAATAATCATGTCGATTGGTGAAGGATTATTAAAATGTGGGTCTGCTAAATTTAAGTTTGTGACTTCAGGTATGTTTATAATGTTGACTTTCCTCGACGGTATAAAATGCGCGAGTTTTGAAACAATGATGGCTTCTATTTTAATCATAAAGTCTGATGATCTTGCTTTTAGATTAACAATACATTTTCCATTAGAATTTCCAACGATAGTTCCACCGAGGCCCGAAATTTGAGTACTATGCGCTATTATTGGAATTCCAAGTTTTTGCTGTGTACGTTTCGTTATAAAACTCTTCTCCGACCCGCTGTCTAACAATGCACGAATCATGAAGATATCGCCACGGTTTTGTACCTCAATTAATGCTGTTGGCAATATTGTTGTACCTTCGCTATGCGAAAAATGAGAAATTACCTCTTCAGTCGAGTTGTTCGCCTCCTGCGAATTTTTTGAGTTAGATTGAGGATGGGAAGTTGAAGGTTGGCTGTCATAAGCAGATCTACCTTGATAATTGTTTCTTTTGAAATTAGGTTTATTTGCCTCTTTATCCAAATGAAGCATTGTATGATGTTTTCCATTGCAGTTATTACATAAATTGGTGCTAGTGCAATTTGACTTGAAATGATTAGATGAAAGGCAATTCATACAATATTTATTAGCAAATGCAAATTTAATTCTTTCATTTACAGGCAACCCTTTAAAGAATGGACACTGGCGCAATGAGTGCTCCTGTTTGCATTTTTTGCAAAATGGTTTTTTTGATCCAGTTTGCGTATTAAATGATTGAGATTTATTAAATTTGTTGTCGCGAATGTTTGGCTTTCCCAAATTTGAGAGAGTTTCTAAAATCTCTATCCTTCTTGATAGAAAATCATACATCTGAGACCATGTTGGAAACTCTTTATGATTACTCAACGAATCCTCCCACGCAGTTAAAGTATCTTTTGGTAGCTTAGTGTAACATATGTAGACCAGGAATGGATCACAATTTTCCATCTTTAATTTATAGGTAGTAAATATTGAAACGCTGTCATCTATACCGGTTTGAATTTGCCGAATAGCTTCTGCTGACTCGCATGTCGCGGCTGGAAGTCCAAATAATTTTTTCATTTGTTGGTGTACTAAGATCCTATTATTCTCGTATCTATTTTTTAATGCTAACCATGCGAGGTTAAAATTTTTGTCTACCAATTCAAATTTTTCCACTATATGATGCGCTTCTCCTTTCGTTTTATTACGCAGATGGTACAATTTCTGTACCGGTGATAAATCAGGGTGATTTCCGAACACTCCTGTAAAGATATCCCGAAATGCAGGCCACTTCGCATATCCTCCTTCAAATGGTGGGCAATCACATGATGGTAATTTGAGCGCTGATGAGCTAGAATGGATAATTGTAGTTTCAGCTTTGGGGTTCGGTTCTGTAGTAACTGTATCTCTGGATTTAATTAAGTCCAACAACTTTGCTTTGCTGCTCTGATACTCCAAACGAGCCTTTCTGAACTTTGATGTCGCATATTTGATTAAATCTCCTGCTTCCTTATCAGACTCGTCCATAAGCATGACTTCTTCGTAGATCTCCTTAAGTTTTTTCCATGAATCTTCGATGTCTTCTAATTTAACTTCCAGCATGCAGCTGTCTCCATCCTCTTTTTCTCTTATACTGCCACAAATAGCAGTCAGCTCCCCGTAGTGGAAATTAAATTTTCGCTTTGCATCCATTTTATTTTGATTTGTTAAAAATTTGGTTTATTTACCTATATTTTGCTTTTCCTTTTTTTTTTTTTTTTATGATGTATGTATTTGCGAAATTTTTATTTGATTTTTCGAGAAAAATTATTAAATTTGTTTTTGTAGGAATATTGATCTGGTTTTTCGAAATTTATTTGTTATTCAAACCCGATTTGTTCATATTTTGTAATTATTTATTCATGAGGAATTTGTTAATATTTTAAACAATTTGTTAGTACTTCTTCCAATGTGAAATTGTTACTCTTTTCGTTCAGCGTTTTATATCAATTTCCTTTATTAATTAGCGTTTATTACTTTTCCGGGTAATTTGTTACACATCCCGCTAATTACTTTAATTTCGATCGACGCGGTAACTCTGCACACAATTGTTCTTTTCTATTTTGCCCTATTCTGCTTTGTTTACATTCGACGGCCCTTCTTGTTGTTGTTGTATCAAACGCACAACCAACTAAACGTACTTAGCTACTCTCGTTGTCGTAAGAGAGGGGTGGTGAGGAAGGTGGAATGCAAAATAACGGCGATCAGGTTGATTGCTTTGGTTCTTATTGAACAAATTCTGTATAAAGCAACAAAATATGTAATAATGTTTCACTACAACTCACCTTATATTGAGTTGCAAGAATAATTACGGCTGCCGGTGTATTCTTCTTTTGAACAGGCGGTTAACTGTGTGCACTGTTTGTTTTTGTGGATTTTTTATTTAAATTTTCTTATGTTTATTGCTTTGTTGTCTTTTCAATCCTTTTTCTTTATTGTTCTCATAAACAATGTTCATTTATGTTTTTTTAACACTTTGGTTAACACTTTCTGTCTTTAGGTCTTTTATTTTACCACTTTTTTCGCGACTGATCGCTTTGACGTTGTTTTTCTGTTTTGTTGTTGCTTGCTTATGCTGACTGGTATACATGTAGGTATGTGTGTATGTTGTGTTGATTGTTAGTAACTTGGATCGGGTGAGAATGAAACAACCTTTTAGTGTTGGAAAGTTCTTAAAATATAACTACCGATTACTTTTAAGTTGATATGAATGTTTTTGTTGCTTTTCGCGTATTTCGTGCGTTTTATGTATTGTTCTATTCCATTTAACTTTATTTTCGGTTTTATTACATCTTTTGCTGTTTTCAACGGAATTTGCGATACGAAATTTTATGTTTTCTTTTTTGATTTTTAACGGTACTTTTTGTTGTTTTTGTTAAGCCGCGAATAATGATCTATGTACATAATAAAATGCTAATTACCACTGTACATACCTCTTCTCCGCTTTTACTTCCCTTTTTTTATGGACTTCTTTCCGTGATGTTGTTGTAGCCAGGACGGTTGTTGGTATCCAGAAACATTTTTGTTTGTGGTTTTTGTGTAGTTACCAATGCTTGATGCACTTGATGAGCTTTGGTGATGAATTTGCTGTTGCAAGCAGGGTGCTTGCTTTTGATGCTACCTCTTGTAGTTACCAATATGTGAAGATGATTCTGATTGACCAATGTTGTTTGCCCTTGGTGATGAGATTTCGTCTTGTCCAAGCGTTTGGTATGATGATGCTGTGCCGTGATGGAAGCTTCAACTCCAAAGTTAGCTGACGAAACTGCACGTTGAGGTTATGTGATTGCAAGAGCCTTTTTTAATTGCAAACCAATCTGATTGATTGAAAATGATTATCTTCTGATTCAAATCTTATCCTAGTCTCTACTAGGGTTGCTCGAAGGACCATATGTTGGCGCCCTGTTCCTTTAACAGAGTCCAAAATTTCGAACCAATAGGTTTTTAGTAAATTAAAACCCAACAGAAATTCTTCATGAATTCAGACTTCTTTTATTGAGAGTATCTTACGAACTAACAAAAAACTTAATACTAATAAAATGACTCAAAGTCAAACAATATGCACTTCATGTGCCAAAAAGAGATAAATATAACGTATGTATTAAACAGTGTAATGAGAAATGAATAGCTATATTACAGTGAAAATATATGGCTCGAGAGAGTAACCGTATACAAAATAAAATGCTCAAATGAATTAACCCACAATATGCCATGAGGACAATATACATTGTTGAAGCTCGCTTCAACAAGCCTTTTACCCATCGCATACAATGTGCTATCTAGTGTGTTATGTGAAGACTAAAGCCCATTCTGGCGGACCTGATTGGACCGTATCAGTGTGGCTTTAGACTTGGTAAATTCACGACCGACCAGATATTCACACTATGACAAATCCTGGAGAAGACCCAAGAAATGCAGATTGACACCTAACATCTGTTCATCGACTACAAAGCTGCATTCGACAGTCCGATACAACAGAAATTGTTGGATGTTTTGGCTGAGTTTGGTAAAAATCTGACAGAGCCATTTTCTACCAAGCGAGGAGTAAGACAAGGGAATAGTCTGTCCTGCGATCTCTTAAGCATCGTAATGGAGATGATCATGTGGAAGGCTGCAGTACATAGGAACGGTACCATTCTGGCGGACCTGATTGGACCGTATCAGTGTGGCTTTAGACTTGGTAAATTCACGACCGACCAGATATTCACACTATGACAAATCCTGGAGAAGACCCAAGAAATGCAGATTGACACCTAACATCTGTTCATCGACTACAAAGCTGCATTCGACAGTCCGATACAACAGAAATTGTTGGATGTTTTGGCTGAGTTTGGTAAAAATCTGACAGAGCCATTTTCTACCAAGCGAGGAGTAAGACAAGGGAATAGTCTGTCCTGCGATCTCTTAAGCATCGTAATGGAGATGATCATGTGGAAGGCTGCAGTACACAGGAACGGTACCATCTTTAACAAAAGTCACATGTTGCTCGCGTATGTCGATGATATAGATGTTACTGCGGCCTTTTCGAGCATTAAAAATCTGTCAGCGGAAGTGGGTCTGGTGATAAATGAGGACAAAACCAAGATATTTGTTTCAACGAACAAAGAGTTCATTCGCCTGGGGCGCTACGAGAACGTTGACACCTATAACTTTGAAGTCGTAGATGATTTTGTCTACCTTGGTACCGCCATAAACAATAATTATAATGTCAGCCTGGAAATCAAAAGACGAGTATTGATCGCAAACCGCTGCTACTATCGCAAACCGCTACTACTCTCTCGAAGAACAAAGATCCAACTCTAGCAGACTATAATCCTACATGTCTTGCTCTACAGCGCAGGATCCTGGGTAATGACAGAAGCGGATCTATCTATTCTGGGAGTCTTCGGAAGAAAAATACTTCGCAAAATATTTGGACCCATCATCGTTAACGTCGAGTATCGTCGTCGAATGAACCACGAGCTGTATGAGCTGTATAATGACATCGACGTAGTCAAGCGAGTTCAAATAGAGCGAAAACGCTCCGGCTCGAAAAGTCTTCGGCAATAAACTCGATGGGTGGCGCAGAAGGGGGCGACCAAAACTCCGATGGATGGACCAGGTGAAAGAGCTGTTAACGAAGCTTGGTGTGACGAACTATTTACGGAGTGCCAAAAACCGAAGCCCTTGGAATACTTTTTACGTGCGGCAACTGATGGATGCATTTCTGTTGTTGCTGCCATTAAAGAAGAAGAAGATATTCCAACTGGGAGTCACCCTTGCAGCCGATGGCGGTAAGGAAAAAACCACCTTTCCGCACGATATGTAGAAAGTCCCTCATGAACATAATATTTATCACATGCAATACTCTGAAATTTTTATATAATTTCTTAAAGCTACATACCCACAATATCCTACTGCACTATAAAAGAACTTATGTTGTATATAAAGTATTATTTTTTTTCAGTGTTTAATCCCCAATGTTTCTCAATTGTATATGGACCAGTTTAATTTCTGAGCCGGAACCACACCTGTGTACATATATGCAAACTTATATCTACACAACTTTTAGCAGAATGAACGAATGGTGTATTAACCTGTAATCTTTAAAATAACAGGTATACTTTAATGACAACAAGTCTCTATGAATCTTAAATTATCTATGTGTGTTAATTATTTGATTAATATAATTGCTACCAATTACCCTAGAGCCAAACTACAAAATTTATTAACCATGCAATATACAATGTCTTGAATTACCAACAAACTTCCCTTGACTGCAACTTACAACAAAATAAATTACTAATCCTGTCGACAATTTTGGAAAACTGCCCACACTATTTGTACATATATAGTTTTCATTTTTTTTTTTCTCCATATACGGATCAAAGAAAACGTAAAGGAATTTCAAAATGTTCACAAGCATTCGTTCAAGTCCCTGACATACCAGCATGCATATTTAACAGTGCAGGTATATACTGCATTATCCTTTAATGAAAGACAGAGATAGAGAGAGAAGACGATAAACAAAAAAACTATGTTTGAAATGAGTACATATGTGAGTGTGTGCGTGTGTTTACGTATCTGTAGCTGTTTGATTTGTTTTGAATGTTCATACCAATTAATGTCATGATTACCATTCCCCCTCACCCTTGTTTGACCTATTAATTCCCAGTGGTTTTCAGTTTTATTTTGTGTGAATTGCAGCTACTTGTCTGTTTAAATACACAGTGCACAGTACTGCACTGCACGGCCAGCAAACTCAACTCGTTGGGAATTTATTTAAAACAAAAGAGAAACCTTGAAACTGTTGGTATCTTAGTACTATATAACTTTTTTTTGTACTTTATGTAATTTGTAATCTTAAATAATAAATCTCATTTAATTTTCCTTTCATTACAGCTTTTCATTCGTTTTGTTTTCATTTCTGCCATGTACAAAAAAGCAACAAAAACAAAAAAATGTAATTCAACAAAAAAATGATGGTATCCTTTACCTGCTCTGCTCACCATTTTTACATCATCACATGCTCATGGATGAAGGTAACATCGGCATCAGCATCAGCATCGTCAACATCATCAGGCACTGAGACCATCAGCATCGGCATCAGCAACAACATCACAGCATCATCATCAGCAGCAGCAGTATCACATCCCATCGCATTGCATTGCATCGCATCACATCCGTTGTGACGGCCGCCTCCCTGGTCTGGCTTGCATGCAGCTGTTCTTGGAAGAGCCTCAAAAATGTGGTCTTGTACCTTGTGCTGATGTACTAACGATGTTTTTAATTTTAATGCATGATGATGCATGCACACGTGCATACACACCATGCATACATACATACAGCCCCATACGTTCATATATCATATAGGACATAGTATATGAGTATGTGTAGACTTTAATGTTTTTTTTTTTTTTTGGTTGCTTCCTATAAAATTACTTTTGTTTAATGCTGCTGCTTCTCTTCTCGTATGTTGTTGCCGTTGCACTCAGAGAAAAAGGCCAAGGTCCTGTAGAGTGATCTATATTAATACTGACATCGTTTAATTTTATGATTGTCTGGCGTTAAGGGCCAGGCATGAAGTTTGACAATGTACTATATGTGGTGGCTAAAGTGCAACAATTGTTGGTGACAGTTTGTCAATACACCACGTTTCAAATACACCCTTGTTGTTTTTTCTAAGGACAACTTTAGAAATACTAAAAATAAGTTCACAAGTAATACTTTTATTAAGCAAAGCATTGGACTTCTTCTGGTGAACGTGTACCAAAGAATGTTAATATAGCAGTGACAGTAAACAAGTCCTTGGAGACATTTTTTTGGAATGGAATACTGCGTTCGCATCTATTATTTTGAAATTGGCAAAATAGTCAACGGCAAATACTATTTGTAGCTATTGGACAGATTCGACTTGGATGTGAGAGAAAAGTGATCATTCGCCATGATAGCTGGCACTTCTTTGCAATCGTATGGGATTATATGCCGCACGTAGAAATATATTATATGTGCTTCGTTCTTCTGCGCTTCTTCTCCAGTTAGTCACACCAATTTCTGCAAGGTTCTCAGTAACCTGGTCTTTCCAACGGAGGTTTGGTCACCCTTCTTTGAGCCGTCCAATGTGTGTATTGTCGAAGACTTTTCGTGATCTAACCACGTCAAAGTCAGTGTACAGCTCATGACGACGTCGATACTCTCCGTTGGCGATGATGGGGCCATATATTTTACAGAGTATTTTTCTCTCAAATATTGCCAGAACCGAAGCATCCGCTTGTATCATAACCCAGGATTCTAAACCAAACATCAAGACAGGTAGAACCAGTATCTGGTATAACTGGACTTTTGTTCGTCGAGAGAGGGCTCTGTCCTTAAATCGCTTTCTTCGTCAGTAGTAGCATTTATTTGTAAGCAGGATTTTTCTCCGGATTTCAAGGCTGGTGTTAATTGTTTTATTGATGGCGGAGCCTAGGAAGATAAAATCTTCTACCACTTCGAAATTATAGTTGTCAACGTTCATCGAGTATCTCAAACGAATAGATTCTTTGTCCGTTGAAACTAATAGCTTTGCTTTATCCTTGGTCACCGCTAGACCCATTTTCGCTGATTCCTTCTGTATACTTGAGAAGGCTGCAGTCACATGCTGTAGTTTTCAACCAATGATGTCTACGTAATCAGTCTACGCAGGTAGCATATGGCTTTTGTGGAATATCGTGGCACTCGTGTTAACTGGTGCTTTCCTTTTTATCATCTCTATGACTATGTTGAAGAAGTCACACGGTAGGCCGTCGCACACTGGGGTATTGAACACCCAAAACAGAGATTAATTCAAGGAAGAGTCCGATCTTACCCAAATTTGGCACAGATGATCCTTTTGCTATAAGATCGATTGTTTTGAAGTTTTTAAGAAATCGGTCCATATTTACATATTGTCCCCATATATATACTTATATGTATATTTACTGTAGTAGAATCAAACCTTTATAAAAGCTACGGTTTGTGTCCAACCTCTTTGAAATTTGATATTGATTTATGTTTTAAATGTTTTAAGTATATATAAATACTTATGTACATATGTATACACACTTATGTATTTATGTACAGGGTGGACCAAACGGCTGTATACATTTGAATAAGTATCTGCATATAGCAATCTCGGCGGGGTGGGGCGGAGGCGTTGGGAAAGGAAAGATCTGCCAATGGGAAATCATCATTACAGCTTCATTTAAAGTTTTTGCAAATCTAATGTAAAGCGTGCACAGAATGCTCACGGTGTCTAATCGACTGGTTGGTATCTTTAGTAATGGTCTCCGCTACAGGCGCAACATTCTCCTCTCTGTAGAATGGAAGTGGTCATTTTGGTTGCGTATTATCCAATAATGTACACTGATGCTTAAATTTGAGGTTGATATTGACAATATTGCTCTCAGATAGTGGATTATGCACAATACGTGTTGAGCGAAGGTCTCGAAAAACATATTTAAAAAAAAATAATTTTTGGAGACGCTGTTTCCATTTCATTTACTTCACGACAAAATGTCATACAATATTAAATACCAGTCAAATAACAATTCGCAATCAGTCCTTGTGTTTTGCAAATAAAACCATTTAAAAAACAAACCTCGAAATGAATCACATTTTATAAAAAAAAACTTGTACTAGTTAGAAGGTATTTCTCTGAATTTAGCATTAACAACTAGTTTTAGTGCTTGTTGTTAATCAGTTCTGAATTAATTTTCACAAATATGTTGATATTTTAACGTTTTGAAAAAATTTTCTGTGACGGCTATAAACTCAAGAGTTGCCGTGAAATAACGTCATTTAACCATATTTTAAATTTGAATATTATAAAGGCAAATCGGCATATATTGCCTTATGTAGGGTATAATTAAAAATTAATGCTCAACAACAAATGGCAACACAGCAAAAAGAAAGAAAATTAGGCCAAATCAAACCAAACGAATTTTCCATCGTTTTCGCAGGAGTGGGTAACATCACAATTTATTTAATAAAACAAATTGGCGCAAAAACGCGCAAAATGTTTTTCTTGATTATGTAAGTAGAGATGTTATATTTAACAATTATGTTAAAATTCCAACACGGTTTTACCCGGAACCATTTTAAAATTCTACATACATTTCAAAAATACCTCAAATTTAGACCATTTTTCCAAAAATATTTAAAAATAATTATACTTATTTATTGTAAACAACTAATTGTTATTCCTGTTCTTCAAAAGCTCACGTTGAATGATCCATAACAATAATTTAGTTTTTTAAAAGATTAAAAGGCAAAAACCTTCACTCCAAAATATCAATATTTCACTTTTCGTTAACACATAGAAAAGTCGAAAAAATTTCCCAAGTTTGAGAGAGCATAGAACTTTAAATAAACATCATATTTAATTGATTTTAGTATCTATTGAATCAGTATCCTGTGTACAATTATTGAGTATAAAACTTTATTTGGAAATCGGAATTTTCATTTTTTAATTAATCTCCGTTTTGGGGGTCCCATACCCCACTGTGCGTCGCCTTGTCTAAGGACTTGTCTGGTCTAGAATGGCTCCGTAAGGTCCTTGTCACTATTCAGTGAAGACTTCATGTTAGTCAGCGTTATTCCGAAAAGGCGTATCATCTTCGCTGTAATACCAAACTCAGTCACGACTTCGAGTAGATTCTGCCGTATAGGACTATCGAAGGCAGCTTTATAGTCGTCGAAAAGATGGTTCGTGTCGATCTGTTTCCCTCAGTACTTGCCGGTGTGAATATCTGGTCAGTTGTTAATTTTCGGCTCTAAAGCCGCACTGATAATGTCCAATCAGGTTGGATAACATTGGCATCAATTTTTATACATGACACATTCAACAGGACCTTATATGCGATAGGTTTCAGGCTCATTCAGCGGTGGTTACAGCACACACTTGGATCACCTTTTCAAGAACAGGACATAATACACTTAGATTCCATGCTCATACTCATTATAATCTCTTCGCTACAGGACTTGAAGAGCTCTGCCGGAAGTCCGCGATATTGATCTTCTTACTTCGGCTTGATTTGGTGGTGGGTAATGTAAGCCGTCGTCGACAATTTGCGTGATACCATCACGTACGCTGCCTTCTGATACCAGCAGTTGCTGGAAGTGTTCTCTCCATATATGCAGCACACGCTGCGTATCTGTAACTAGATTTTTAGCCTTGTTCTTACAGGAGGAGAGCCCTATTACGGTAGCCTTTTGCTTTTACTATCTGGTCATATATTACATGTATCGATCATGTGCGCATCGTCTCCAGTTAGTCCTACCAACCAGCGTCAGTGATTTCTTTACCTGGTTCTTCCGACGTAGTCGCGGTCTCCCTCTTTTGCGCCATTCTTCGAGGTCTTGATAGAATATCATCCTCAAGCCAGCGTAATCGTTGCACTTCGATTCGCTTGACCACATCAATGTCGGGGTATAAATCGTACAGCTCATAGTTCATCCGAATCCTGAACCCGCCGTTTACGCAAATGGGTCCATATATTTTGTGGAGTATTTTTCTCTCAAACACCGCCAGATGAGCTGCATCCGTGTGTGCAATCACCCATGATTAGGAAGCATACAGCAGGACCGATAAATCTAGTACCTGGTTCAGTTGGACTTTAGTGGTTCGAGATAGGGTGGTGTTTATGAAGTGCTCGCGTAGCCCAAAGAAAGACCTGTTGGCGAGCACTATTCTCCGTTTTATTTTTTGGCTGACACTGTTGTTTTTGCCCATGGCGGAACCGAGGTAGATGAATTCATCCTCTACCTCAAAGCAATAGTTCTCAACGTTCACGCTAAGTTCTAAACAGGTGGACACACTTCACGCTAAGTTCTAAACGGGTGGACACTTTGTTCGATGATACCACTAACTTCGTCTTTTCTCTTTCACTGCCAACCCTATTTTCCTTGACTCCCTTTCAACATATGACAAGACAGCTGTTACCTCTCGCATCGTTCGACCGATAATGTCGATATCATCGGCATATGCGAGTAGCATGTGGCTCTTATTAAATATGGTACCAGACATGTTTACCGCTGCTTTCCTTAACACCTTCTCCATCACTTTGTTGAAAGTATGTATCGAATGGTGCAGATAGATTCTTTCCAATCCGAACATAAGATTTGGTATTCGTAAGGGTACACCGGCATCGTAGGGATACCAAACTCAGCCATGGCTTCGTATAATCGATGCTTGATTTGACTATCGAAGGCAGCTTTGTAATCGACAAAAAGTGGTAAGTGTCAATTTGCTTCTCAGAGGTTTTCTCCAGAATCTGCCGTATTGTAAATATCTTATCCGTCGTGGATTTGCCGGGTCTAAAGCCGCACTGATAAGGTCCAATCATGTTTTCCACAATTAGTTTTAGACGTTCACATAGTATGCTAGTGAGAACCTTATACGCAATCGGTAATAGGCTAATTCCACGGTAGTTTTTACACTCACCACGGTCACCTATTTTTGTAGATTGGTCATAGCACACTCAGATTCCAATCCTCTGGCATGCTCTCCTGAAGCCTAATATTCTCTATGAGCTGTTACATGCTTAAAACAAGTTCATCTCAACCCACCTTAAACAACTCAGCTGGAAGACCATCAGTCCCAGGGGTATTATTGTTCTTAATGCGGGATATAACAGTTTTACCTCAGCTTGGTCCGAAGGAGGAAACTTGATGTTATCGTCTCGGATTGGCATTCTCCATATTCCATATTCTCAGTATTTTCTCGGAGTCAGTTACCTTACCTTTCCTTTTCTTAACAGGAGGGAAGTCCTGTTCCATGTACCCTATCATTTATCTTCTGGTAGAAGTTTGGGACTTCACCTCTGTTTCTGTATTCTTCAATACACACATTACTCTGCTCTCTCAGCTATCGTTTTTTTCGCCTGAAGAGGCGAGCCGCCTACCGCCTCTTCTCCGTTTACTTTTCGTGAACAGCTCGCGTAGCCATTGGCTGCAGTTTGGCCCTGTTTGCAGCATTTTATTCCCGGATGGCAATGCGGCATTCGTTTAAGGGCATACCCCAGTACGGACCGTGCAGTCCTTTCCATCAACTGAGCAATGAATTGCCATTGCTCGCGCTTGTATTTCCGGGAATTGGATCATCACGAAGTATCTAGTGAGTTGGTTGGAATAAGCGTTGGCTATCTACGTGGTCTGCAGTGAGATGGTGATCCGAGTTGATGTTCGCAACCCCGATCACTCGTTCGTCTGAGACACTTGCCGCGTTCCTTCCATCGATTACCACATAATCTTTTTGATTTCTTGTGAATGGTCAGATCGTGTGCTGCTAATTACTATGTTCCTTGCTGCAGAGAAATCAATCAGTCTGATTCCGTTTGGCGATGTGTCACTATGCAGACTAAATTTAACGACTGTTGGGCTAAAGACATTATCCCGGCCAATTTTAGCATTAAAATCACCCAGCAAGTCTTTGACCTCGCCACTTTTCTCCTTAGTCGGAGCATGAGCACATATCAGAGTGATGTAGAAAATTTTTGCCTTCACTCTTACGGTGATGATTCGCCTTGAGACCAGGTCTCGTAGTCTCTTGCCGAACACAAATCCACAACCAAACTCATGCTTATCCGTATAGCCGTAATGTCAGCCTTATTCTTTTCGAGGACATCCGCCACTTGAATAGAGGAACCTGGTCGGTATAGAGTTCTAACATTAGATGTCGCAATTTTTACGTCGCGAACAACCGTGTCCGGTCCATCTTAGCTCCTGTATGGCTGTAATGTAAGCCTTATAATTTTTTGAGGACATGTGCCAGACAGATTGTGACACCTGCTCTATAGAGAGTCCGGACGTTACAGGTGCATATGACCTACTTAGAAATAATATTCTTTATATCGAATTGGTTCTGTAGAGCCCTGAAATCTTTAGTATTATATTTCACAACTAGTTCAACTAATTTTGGAAAACAACTAATTTTTGTATATCGGAATAGTTTTTAAGCAAATATTTACTAATCGCAGTCCATTGTATTAAGTTTAACTGAAAATTTTTAATCAATTCCGGTTTACAATGCTGTATGTATTGTATTTCGAAAAGTGATAATTTGTATATTTTTTAGTAGTTAGTTCGATGTAAGGACCAAATAATCAGGTTTGTTTTTTGTGGTTTCATTTTCTTGTAGGTAGGTATATTTTCTACCAAAGTGCAAATTAAACTTTAACCATGGATTTTGAGCAGTGTGCACAAAATATGTATTCTAACACATATTCTCAAAACATTCCAGAGGCGGAGTCGAATAAGCAGAGAGGCCTTTTATCATTACCCCCTTAGGTAGGTCCGAAAAACCCGGTGGTCTTGCCTGCAATAGCAGAATTTAACTGCATTTCATATATTCAGATAAATTTAACTTCATCTGGAAAGTCTACATAAGAATGTGCCCAGAAGGGATAATAAATATAAAAAAATTGATCGGGAAAACTATTAGTAGAAATTTCTTATGTTTCTCAGTAAAAATTATAAAAAAATCATTGCTGCTACTACTACCTATAAGAAACTAAACTAGTCATTCCTGAAATTTGAACTTACGATCTTAACAATTAACTACACACATGCGCTGAACATTTATCTACAAGATTATGAAACGCCTATACCGCAATCAACAATATGATATGACACATTTTGAGCACATTCCTAAAGCCACTCTTCTACCATACCCTACTTCACAAGGCAACCGAAAATATGTGATGAATTTCTAGAAAATCATTGAAAGGCCCTTTAAAAAATGGAGCTTTCACATTTCCGCCACTGTAACGTACTCATATGACTGCCTATATCAATTTGGTGTGATACTATGTATGATGCTAGTGCCTACGTGTCCGTCGTATGTTTTCCTCTCATGCCTCCCGCCTCTCCGTCCGCCCATATGCCTGAGTGTAAGTTTTCATTCATTTTAAGCCTGTTGAATTCATTTATACTTGCATAATTGTTCATAACGTCCTGGCATGGAAGGCATATTTGTGTAAAATATTTTGTATAACATTTACTTTGCGTACGCCGCGTCACCGCCGCTCTCCATCGCTCCCCTTCTGCGATGCGAGGGGCCTGACAGTTAAACATTTGCCAAAGCCGTTTTAAGTAAATTAAATTAAATATTCGTACATTTGCTCATTAACAGCGTTTATTTAATTGTGTAAAGTTTTCGGCAACTGGAGACGGTGCAAACTGTCGTCATAGTCGTCGTCGCCGTTGTCATGTGTGTAATTCGTTGGGCCAATAAGTGAAAGTATGAAAATATCTTTAAATGTTATTCATAGGTTAAACAATAAAGTGCACATTCGAAGGCAAGAGCAGACGCAGAGTAATTAAACCAATAATGTAAAGATTTTTGCAATGTGGTTTCAGCAGTTTGCAGAGATGCAGGCTATTTCGTGGGCTTTATGCCTATAAAGTGTTAGGAAATAAATTTGCAATACATCCTTATATTTATTTATTTCGAGCAGTGGGCGAAATATTGTGTTATTGCCAATATCTTGACAGGGAACAATAAAATTTAAAATGAAAACACATGGAAATGAAAGTGAAGAACACCCCCTAATGTGGACGATCCCCCTAAAAACATTATAAGGATCATGATTTAAGGATATTTTTACGGGTAAAATGCATTTATCCAATTTGCAGAATTTTCGACAAAAAATAGGCTCATATTACCGCCATTCAAGAAATACGATAGAAGGACGACGAAGGAAGTGTATCACAGCTGCAGTGCAGCAATATACGAATTCGTAATTCGTGGATTCATACTTGGTAGGGGACTTGGAAATCAGGTCTTCCGTGATAAACCCTGTTTGTGACCGAATAACAACTATGCGCATCAACGCGCTATATTTTTACATAGCACTGCTTTGTTTACAAGCCCTGAAGAAAGACAAATACGAGTACCATAAAGAGCGTCTGAAGAACATATATGACCCCTGCCACGGCCATGGCATTAACATTTTTCTGTTTTAATGCAAACCTGGAAATGAAAGATGCAGTCAAACTGGTTGGCGAGTGAAAAGGCGAAACCTGATATCCACAAACACAAAGTTATTTACCACAGATTGCCAATGAGTACTTTAAGTGTTAGTAACTTAGTAACTTAATAACTTACACATCCATTTTTATAGGTCTGCGTGGACATACCTACTATATACCCATATGGAACCGAACATAAGAGCAGTTTTTTTTTTGGTACAATAAATTTACGTTTTGGATACATTAAAAGTCCTTAGGGCTAGCTCGTGCTACTATGGTGGTCAGCAGGTGGCGAATAGCTGAACGGCCTACAGATATGTAGGTGAACTGCGATTAATAAGTAGTTCCCGACCAGAGAGGTAGAGACCGAAGGGTACAATAAAAGGGTACATGTGCCTGATGACCAATCTATGACATAGCGAATCAGCACTACACAATATGGGATGTCCTCTAGTAAGTTACAAATAAGAGGGTGATGGTTCCCCTAGTCAAAAAAAGTCCATAGCGGTCTGTTCCATATTGGGCGGCGTCCTGGTCATCGTCTGTCTCAGGAAGAGCAGCTTAAATGAATCCTGGAAGTAGGAATAAAATGCGGAAACCTGGTGGGCTGGGCTTGCCCACCCGTCACCAGTATAATGACAGTGAATAAAATGAGAAATAAAAAAAAAGCTTCCCAAAATATTGACGACGACCATCGCAAACGTTTTAAGGACCTTGATTTGAGAATATTCACCCATCAGGTGCCCCTATTCAACTGGAGGATGTTCTCGAAGAGTATAGGGCTGACTGTACTGGAAATCCGGTGGCCTGAATATGGATGATCCGCTGATGAGGATATGTGACGTGTTCTATAGCTGCCGCGGATAAGAATGAGTTTCCTTGTGGATTTGTGGTCGGCAAGAGACAACGACATCTGGTCTCTAGGTTTACTTGTGTCAGTGAACAAATCGACACCTGATATATACTCATGCTACGACAGAGGAGAAAAGTGACGAAGTCGAATTCTACGCCCAACTTGAAGAAACATATGGCCGTAACATGAGCCATGATGTTAAAATCGTGCTGGTAGATTTTAATACCAAAATAGGCCGGGAATGTCTTTGGTCCTACAGTCCGACAATTTAGTCTGCATTTGAGGGTCAATGTCTCGGGGGTGAACCAAACCAATGTCAAACGATAGCACTTGACCTCAGTAACAAAACCCTTAACTCCATATTGCTCCACCACGCAACAATTATTTT
The DNA here is from genome assembly GCA_964034835.1 of Muscina levida. Classification (NCBI taxonomy): domain Eukaryota; kingdom Metazoa; phylum Arthropoda; class Insecta; order Diptera; family Muscidae; genus Muscina; species Muscina levida. The sequence continues at coordinate 124,714,095 of OZ035881.1, forward strand.
TTTCTGTAGTTTGAAGTTAAATTTTTTGGGCAAAAGTTGAATCAAAGAATATGAAAAATCATCTGTAACAATACATTTGGGGTATTTCATGTCTTCGGATACCTATATTAAAACATTCATGGAAATATTTTCCCAGAATATTTTAACCGTCTTGCTAGTACTGGAGAAGGTGATAAGAAAAATAGCGGTTAATATGTCTGGTGCCATATTTAATAAGAGTCACAAGCTGCTTGAATATGCTGATGATATCGACATTATCTATCGGACGATGCGAGTAAGGACAAAGTTAATTGTATTTTTCGATAAACGCATTTAAAGATTTCCATATGAAAATCCACCATAAGCCACCCATTTCATGGTCATATACCTATAGAAGGGATTTCATGGTTAATTTATAGTGATCACAAATTAAGCTCCTTTTTCGATTAGACGCTTAGTTTTACGAGATAAACACAGTTAAAGATTTCCATATGAAATTCCACCATTAACCACCCATTTCATGGTCATATCTACACCTATAGAAGGGTAATTTCCATATGAAAATCCACCATTAGCCACCCATTTCATGGTCATATCTCCACCTATAGAATGGATTTCATGGGTAATTTATAGTGATCACAAATTAAGCTCCTTTTTTCGATTAGACGCTTAGTTTACGAGATAAACGCATTTAAAGATTTCCATATGAAAAATCCACTATTAGCCACCCATTTCATGGTCATATCCCCACATATAGAAGGGATTTCATGGGTAATTTAAAGTGATCACAAATTAAGCTCCTTTTTTCGATTAGACGCTTAGTTTACGAGATAAACGCATTTAAAAGATATCTATATGAAAAATGGGTAATTTATAGTGATCACAAATTAAGCTCCTTTTTTTGATTAGTCGCTTAGTTTATGAGATAATCGCATTTAAAGATTTCCATATGAAAATCCACCATTAGCCACCCAATTCATGGTCATATCTCCACCTATAGAAGGGATTTCTTAGGAAATCTATAGTGATCACAAATTAAGCTCCTTTTTTTGATTAGACGCATAGTTTACGAGATAAACGCATTTAAAGATTTCCATATGAAAATCCACCACTAGCCACCCATTTCATGGTCATATCTCCACCTATAGAAGGATTTCATGGGTAATTTATAGTGATCACAAATTAAGCTCCTTTTTGCGATTAGACGCTTAGTTTACGAGATAAATTCATTTAAAAGATTTCCATATGAAAATCTAACATTAGCCACCCATTTCATAGTCATATCTCCACCTATAGAAGGGATTTCTTAGGAAATCTATAATGACCACAAATTAAGCTCATTTTTTCGATTAGACGCTTAGTTTACGAGATAATCGCATTTAAAGATTTCCATATGAAAATCCACCATTAGCCACCCATTTCATGGCCATATCTCCACCTATAGAAGGGATTTCTTAGGACATTTATAGTGATCACAAATTAAGCTCCTTTTTGCGATTAGACGTTTAGTTTACGAGATAATCGCATTTAAAAGATTTCCATATGAAAATCCACCATTAGCCACCCATTTCATGGTCATATCTTCACCTATAGAAGGGATTTCATGGGTAATTTATAGTGATCACAAATTAAGCTCCTTTTTTCGATTAGACGCTTAGTTTACGAGATAATCGCATTTAAAGATTTCCATATGAAAATCCACCATTAGCCACCTATTTCATGGTCATATCTTCACCTATAGAAGGGATTTCTTAGGAAATTTATAGTGATCACAAATTAAGCTCCTTTTTGCGATTAGACGCTTAGTTTACGAGATAATCGCATTTAAAGATTTCCATATGAAAATCCACCATTAGCCACCCATTTCATGGTCATATCTCCACCTATAGAAGGTATTTCATGGATAATTTATAGTGATCACCAAATTAAGCTCCTTTTTGCGATTAGACGCTTAGTTTACGAGATAATCGCATTTAAAGATTTCCATATGAAAATCCACCATTAGCCACCCATTTCATGGTCATATCTCCACCTATAGGAGGTATTTCATGGATAATTTATAGTGATCACAAATTAAGCTCCTTTTTGCGATTAGACGCTTAGTTTACGAGATAATCGCATTTAAAGATTTCCATATGAAAATCCACCATTAGCCACCCATTTCATGGTCATATCTCCACCTATAGAAGGGATTTCTTCGAAATCTATAGTGGTCACAAATTAAGCCCCTTTTTTCGATTAGACGCTTAGTTTACGAGATAATCGCATTTAAAGATTTCCATATGAAAATCCACCATTAGCCACCCATTTTCATGGTCATATCTTCACCTATACGAGAGATTTCATGGGTAATTTATAGTGATCACAAATTAAGCCCCTTTTTTCGATTAGACGCTTAGTTTACGAGATAATCGCATTTAAAGATTTCCATATGAAAATCCACCATTAGCCACCCATTTCATGGTCATATCTCCACCTATAGAAGGTATTTCATGGGTAATTTATAGTGATCACAAATTAAGCTCCTTTTGCGATTAGACGCTTAGTTTACGAGATAAACGCATTTAAAGATTTCCATATGAAAAATCCCCCATTAGCCACCCATTTCATGGTCATATCTCCACCTATAGAAGGTATTTCATGGATAATTTATAGTGATCACAAATTAAGCTCCTTTTTGCCACCATTAGCCACCCATTTCATGGTCATATCTCCACCTATAGAAGGTATTTCATGGATAATTTATAGTGATCACAAATTAAGCTCCTTTTTGCGATTAGACGCTTAGTTTACGAGATAATCGCATTTAAAGATTTCCATATGAAAATCCACCATTAGCCACCCATTTCATGGTCATATCTCCACCTATAGAAGGGATTTCTTAGGAAATCTATAGTGATCACAAATTAAGCCCTTTTTTTCGATTAGACGCTTAGTTTACGAGATAATCGCATTTAAAGATTTCCATATGAAAATCCACCATTATCCACCCATTTCATGGTCATATCTCCACCTATAGAAGGTATTTCTTAGGAAATCTATAGTGATCACAAATTAAGCTCCTTTTTGGTATTTCATGGTATTTCATGGGTAATTTATAGTGATCACAAATTAAGCTCCTTTTTTCGATTAGACGCTTAGTTTACGAGATAATCGCATTTAAAGATTTCCATATGAAAATCCACCATTAGCCACCCATTTCATGGTCATATCTCCACCTATAGAAGGGATTTCATGGGTAATTTATAGTGATCACAAATTATGCTCCTTTTTGCGATTAGACGCTTAGTTTACGAGATAATCGAATTTAAAGATTTCCATATGAAAATCCACCATTAGCCACCCATTTCATGGTCATATCTCCACCTATAGAAGGGATTTCATGGGTAATTTATAGTGATCACCAAATTAAGCTCCTTTTTTCGATTAGACGGTTAGTTTACGAGATAATCGCATTTAAAGATTTCCATATGAAAATCCACCATTAGCCACCCCATTTCATGGTCATATCTCCACCTATAGAAGGGATTTCTTAGGAAATCTATAGTGATCACAAATTAAGCCCTTTTTTTTCGATTAGACGCTTAGTTTACGAGATAATCGCATTTAAAGATTTCCATATGAAAATCCACCATTATCCACCCATTTCATGGTCATATCTCCACCTATAGAAGGTATTTCTTAGGAAATCTATAGTGATCACAAATTAAGCTCCTTTTTGGTATTTCATGGTATTTCATGGGCTAATTTATAGTGATCACAAATTAAGCTCCTTTTTTTCGATTAGACGCTTAGTTTACGAGATAATCGCATTTAAAGATTTCCATATGAAAATCCACCATTAGCCACCCATTTCATGGGTCATATCTCCACCTATAGAAGGGATTTCATGGGTAATTTATAGTGATCACAAATTAAGCTCCTTTTTTCGATTAGACGCTTAGTTTACGAGATAATCGCATTTAAAGATTTCCATATGAAAATCCACCATTAGCCACCCATTTCATGGTCATATCTCCACCTATAGAAGGGATTTCATGGGTAATTTATAGTGATCACAAATTATGCTCCTTTTTCGATTAGACGCTTAGTTTACGAGATAATCGCAAATACGAGATAATCACAAATTAAGCTCCTTTTTTCGATTAGACGCTTAGTTTAGGAGATAATCGCATTTAAAGATTTCCATATGAAAATCCCACCATTAGCCACCCATTTCATGGTCATATCTCCACCTATAGAAATTAAGCTCCTTTTTGCGATTAGACGCTTAGTTTACGAGATAATCGCATTTAAAGATTTCCATACGAAAATCCACCATTATCCACCCATTTCATGGTCATATCTCCTCCTATAGAAGGGATTTCATGGGTAACTTATAGTGATCACAAATTAAGCTCCTTTTTGCGATTAGACGCTTAGTTTACGAGATAATTGCATTTAAAGATTTCCATATGAAAATCCACCATTAGCCACCCATTTCATGGTCTTATCTCCACCTATAGAAGGGATTTCTTAGGAAATCTATAGTGATCACAAATTAAGCTCCTTTTTGCGATTAGACGCTTAGTTTACGAGATAATCGCATTTAAAGATTTCCATATGAAAATCCACCATTAGCCAGCCATTTCCATGGTCATATCTCCACCTATAGAAGGGATTTCATGGGTAACTTATAGTGATCACAAATTAAGCTCCTTTTTGCAATTAGACGCTAAGTTTACGAGATAATCATATTTAAAGATTTCCATATGAAAATCCACCATTAGCCACCCATTTCATGGTCATATCTCCACCTACAGAAGGGATTTCATGGGTAACTTATAGTGATCACAAATGAAGCTCCTTTTTGCGATTAGACGCTTAGTTTACGAGATAATCGCATTTAAAGATTTCCATATGAAAATCCACCATTAGCCACCCATTTCATGGTCATATCTCCTCCTATAGAAGGGATTTCATGGGTAATTGATAGTGATCACAAATTAAGCTCCTTTTTGCGATTAGACGCTTAGTTTACGAGATAATCGCATTTAAAGATTTCCATATGAAAATCCACCATTAGCCACCCATTTCATGGTCATATCTCCTCCTATAGAAGGGATTTCATGGGTAATTTATAGTGATCACAAATTAAGCTCCTTTTTGCGATTAGACGCTTAGTTTACGAGATAATCGCATTTAAAGATTTCCATATGAAAATCCACCATTAGCCACCCATTTCATGGTCAATATCTCCTCCTATAGAAGGGATTTCATGGGTAATTGATAGTGATCACAAATTAAGCTCCTTTTTGCGATTAGACGCTTAGTTTACGAGATAATCGCATTTAAAGATTTTCCATATGAAAATCCACCATTAGCCACCCATTTCATGGTCATATCTCCACCTATAGAAGGGATTTCATGGGTAACTTATAGTGATCACAAATTAAGCTCCTTTTTGCGATTAGACGCTTAGTTTACGAGATAATCGCATTTAAAGATTTCCATATGAAAATCCACCATTAGCCACCCATTTCATGGTCATATCTCCACTATAGAAGGGATTTCTTAGGAAATTTATAGTGATCACAAATTAAGCTCCTTTTTGCGATTAGATGCTTAGTTTACGAGATAATCGCATTTAAAGATTTCCATATGAAAATCCACCATTAGCCACCCATTGCATGGTCATATCTCCACCTATAGAAGGGATTTCATTGGTAATTTATAGTGATCACAAATTATGCTCCTTTTTGCGATTAGACGCTTAGTTTACGAGATAATCGCATTTAAAGATTTCCATATGAAAAATCCCACCATTAGCCCACCCATCTTCATGGTCATATCTCCACCTATAGAAGGGGATTTTCTTAGGAAATCTATAGTGATCACAAAATTAAGCTCCTTTTTGCGATTAGACGCTTAGTTTACGAGATAATCGCATTTAAAAGATTTCCATATGAAAAATCCACCATTAGCACCCAATTTCATGGTCATATCTCCTCCTATAGAAGGGATTTCATGGGTAACTTATAGTGATCACAAATTAAGCTCCTTTTTGCGATTAGACGCTTAGTTTACGAGATAATCGCATTTAAAGATTTCCATATGAAAATCCACCATTAGCCACCCATTTCATGGTCATATCTCCACCTATAGAAGGGATTTCTTAGGAAATCTATAGTGATCACAAATTAAGCTCCTTTTTGCGATTAGACGCTTAGTTTACGAGATAATCGCATTTAAAGATTTCCATATGAAAATCCACCATTAGCCACCCATTTCATGGTCAAATCTCCACCTATAGAAGGGGATTTCTTAGGAAATCTATAGTGATCACAAATTAAGCTCCTTTTTGCGATTAGACGCTTAGTTTACGAGATAATCGCATTTAAAGATTTCCATATGAATAGCCACCCATTTCATGGTCATATCTCCTCCTATAGAAGGGATTTCATGGGTAACTTATAGTGATCACAAATTAAGCTTCTTTTTGCGATTAGACGCTTAGTTTACGAGATAATCGCATTTAAAGATTTCCATATGAAAATCCATCATTAGCCACCCCATCTTCAAGGTCATATCTCCTCCTATAGAAGGGATTTCATGGGTAACTTATAGTGATCACAAATTAAGCTCCTTTTTGCATTAGACGCTTAGTTTACGAGATAATCGCATTTAAAGATTTACATATGAAAATCCACCATTAGCCACCCATTTTCATGGTCATATCTCCAACCTATAGAAGGGATTTCTTAGGAAATTTATAGTGATCACAAATTAAGCTCCTTTTTGCGATTAGACGCTTAGTTTACGAGATAATCGCATTTAAAGATTTCCATATGAAACTCCACCATTAGCCACCCATTTCATGGTCATATCTCCACCTATAGAAGGGATTTCATTGGTAATTTATAGTGATCACAAATTATGCTCCTTTTTGCGATTAGACGCTTAGTTTACGAGATAATCGCATTTAAAGATTTCCATATGAAAATCCACTATTAGCCACCCATTTCATGGTCATATCTCCCTCTATAGAAGGGATTTCATGGGTAACTTATAGTGATCACAAATTATGGCTCCTTTTTGCGATTAGACGCTTAGTTTACGAGATAGTCGCATTTAAAGATTTACATATGAAAATCCACCATTAGCCACCCATTTCAATGGTCATATCTCCTCCTATAGAAGGGATTTCATGGGTAACTTATAGTGATCACAAATTAAGCTCCTTTTTGCGATTAGACGCTTAGTTTACGAGATAATCGCATTAAAGATTTCCATATGAAAATCCACCATTAGCCACCCATTTCATGGTCATATCTCCACCTATAGAAGGGATTTCTTAGGAATCTATAGTGATCACAAATTAAGCTCCTTTTTGCGATTAGACGCTTAGTTTACGAGATAATCGCATTTAAAGATTTCCATATGAAAATCCACCATTAGCCACCCATTTTCATGGTCATATCTCCACCTATAGAAGGGATTTCTTAGGAAATCTATAGTGATCACAAATTAAGCTCCTTTTTGCGATTAGACGCTTAGTTTACGAGATAATCGCATTTAAAGATTTCCATATGAAAATCCACCATTAGCCACCCATTTCATGGTCATATCTCCTCCTATAGAAGGGATTTCATGGGTAACTTATAGTGATCACAAATTAAGCTTCTTTTTGCGATTAGACGCTTAGTTTACGAGATAATCGCATTTAAAGATTTCCATATGAAAATCCACCATTAGCCACCCATTTCAAGGTCATATCTCCTCCTATAGAAGGGATTTCATGGGTAACTTATAGTGATCACAAATTAAGCTCCTTTTTGCGATTAGACGCTTAGTTTACGAGATAATCGCATTTAAAGATTTACATATGAAAATCCACCATTAGCCACCCATTTCATGGTCATATCTCCACCTATAGAAGGGATTTCTTAGGAAATTTATAGTGATCACAAATTAAGCTCCTTTTTGCGATTAGACGCTTAGTTTACGAGATAATCGCATTTAAAGATTTCCATATGAAACTCCACCATTAGCCACCCATTTCATGGTCATATCTCCTCCTATAGAAGGGATTTCATGGGTAACTTATAGTGATCACAAATAAAGCTTCTTTTTGCGATTAGACGCTTAGTTTACGAGATAATCGCATTTAAAGATTTCCATATGAAAATCCACCATTAGCCACCCATTTCAAGGTCATATCTCCTCCTATAGAAGGGATTTCATGGGTAACTTATAGTGATCACAAATTAAGCTCCTTTTTGCGATTAGACGCTTAGTTTACGAGATAATCGCATTTAAAGATTTACATATGAAAATCCACCATTAGCCACCCATTTCATGGTCATATCTCCACCTATAGAAGGGATTTCTTAGGAAATTTATAGTGATCACAAATTAAGCTCCTTTTTGCGATTAGACGCTTAGTTTACGAGATAATCGCATTTAAAGATTTCCATATGAAACTCCACCATTAGCCACCCATTTCATGGTCATATCTCCACCTATAGAAGGGATTTCATTGGTAATTTATAGTGATCACAAATTATGCTCCTTTTTGCGATTAGACGCTTAGTTTACGAGATAATCGCATTTAAAGATTTCCATATGAAAATCCACCATTAGCCACCCATTTCATGGTCATATCTCCTCCTATAGAAGGGATTTCATGGGTAACTTATAGTGATCACAAATTAAGCTTCTTTTTGCGATTAGACGCTTAGTTTACGAGATAATCGCATTTAAAGATTTCCATATGAAAATCCATCATTAGCCACCCATTTCAAGGTCATATCTCCTCCTATAGAAGGGATTTCATGGGTAACTTATAGTGATCACAAATTAAGCTCCTTTTTGCGATTAGACGCTTAGTTTACGAGATAATCGCATTTAAAGATTTACATATGAAAATCCACCATTAGCCACCCATTTCATGGTCATATCTCCACCTATAGAAGGGATTTCTTAGGAAATTTATAGTGATCACAAATTAAGCTCCTTTTTGCGATTAGACGCTTAGTTTACGAGATAATCGCATTTAAAGATTTCCATATGAAACTCCACCATTAGCCACCCATTTCATGGTCATATCTCCACCTATAGAAGGGATTTCATTGGTAATTTATAGTGATCACAAATTATGCTCCTTTTTGCGATTAGACGCTTAGTTTACGAGATAATCGCATTTAAAGATTTCCATATGAAAATCCACTATTAGCCACCCATTTCATGGTCATATCTCCTCCTATAGAAGGGATTTCATGGGTAACTTATAGTGATCACAAATTAAGCTCCTTTTTGCGATTAGACGCTTAGTTTACGAGATAATCGCATTTAAAGATTTACATATGAAAATCCACCATTAGCCACCCATTTCATGGTCATATCTCCACCTATAGAAGGGATTTCTTAGGAAATTTATAGTGATCACAAATTAAGCTCCTTTTTGCGATTAGACGCTTAGTTTACGAGATAATCGCATTTAAAGATTTCCATATGAAACTCCACCATTAGCCACCCATTTCATGGTCAAATCTCCACCTATAGAAGGGATTGCTTAGGAAATTTATAGTGATCACAAATGAAGCTCCTTTTTGCGATTAGACGCTTAGTTTACGAGATAATCGCATTTAAAGATTTCCATATGAAAATCCACCATTAGCCACCCATTTCATGGTCATATCTCCACCTATAGAAGGGATTTCTTAGGAAATTTATAGTGATCACAAATAAAGCTCCTTTTTTCGATTAGACGCTTAGTTTACGAGATAATCGCATTTAAAGATTTCCATATGAAAATCCACCATTAGCCACCCATTTCATGCTCATATCTCCACCTATAGAAGGGATTTCTTAGGAAATTTATAGTGATCACAAATAAAGCTCCTTTTTGCGATTAGACGCTTAGTTTACGAGATAATCGCATTTAAAGATTTCCATATGAAAATCCACCATTAGCCACCCATTTCATGGTCATATCTCCACCTATAGAAGGGATTTCATGGGTAACTTATAGTGATCACAAATTAAGCTCCTTTTTGCGATTAGACGCTTAGTTTACGAGATAATCGCATTTAAAGATTTCCATATGAAAATCCACCATTAGCCACCCATTTCATAGTCAAATCTCCACCTATAGAAGGGATTTCTTAGGAAATCTATAGTGATCACAAATTAAGCTTCTTATTGCGATTAGACGCTTAGTTTACGAGATAATCGCATTTAAAGATTTCCATATGAAAATCCACCATTAGCCACCCATTTCATGGTCATATCTCCACCTATAGAAGGGATTTCATTGGTAATTTATAGTGATCACAAATTATGCTCCTTTTTGCGATTAGACGCTTAGTTTACGAGATAATCGCATTTAAAGATTTCCATATGAAAATCCACCATTAGCCACCCATTTCATGGTCATATCTCCACCTATAGAAGGGATTTCTTAGGAAATCTATAGTGATCACAAATTAAGCTCCTTTTTGCGATTAGACGCTTAGTTTACGAGATAATCGCATTTAAAGATTTCCATATGAAAATCCACCATTAGCCACCCATTTCATGGTCATATCTCCTCCTATAGAAGGGATTTCATGGGTAATTGATAGTGATCACAAATTAAGCTCCTTTTTGCGATTAGACGCTTAGTTTACGAGATAATCGCATTTAAAGATTTCCATATGAAAATCCACTATTAGCCACCCATTTCATGGTCATATCTCCTCCTATAGAAGGGATTTCATGGGTAACTTATAGTGATCACAAATTATGCTCCTTTTTGCGATTAGACGCTTAGTTTACGAGATAATCGCATTTAAAGATTTCCATATGAAAATCCACCATTAGCCACCCATTTCATGGTCATATCTCCTCCTATAGAAGGGATTTCATGGGTAACTTATAGTGATCACAAATTATGCTCCTTTTTGCGATTAGACGCTTAGTTTACGAGATAATCGCATTTAAAGATTTCCATATGAAAATCCACCATTAGCCACCCATTTCATGGTCATATCTCCACCTATAGAAGGGATTTCTTAGGAAATCTATAGTGATCACAAATTAAGCTCCTTTTTGCGATTAGACGCTTAGTTTACGAGATAATCGCATTTAAAGATTTCCATATGAAAATCCACCATTAGCCACCCATTTCATGGTCATATCTCCTCCTATAGAAGGGATTTCATGGGTAACTTATAGTGATCACAAATTATGCTCCTTTTTGCGATTAGACGCTTAGTTTACGAGATAATCGCATTTAAAGATTTCCATATGAAAATCCACCATTAGCCACCCATTTCATGCTCATTATCTCCACCTATAGAAGGGATTTCTTAGGAAATTTATAGTGATCACAAATAAAGCTCCTTTTTGCGATTAGACGCTTAGTTTACGAGATAATCGCATTTAAAGATTTCCATATGAAAATCCACCATTAGCCACCCACTTCATGGTCATATCTCCTCCTATAGAAGGGATTTCATGGGTAACTTATAGTGATCACAAATTATGCTCCTTTTTGCGATTAGACGCTTAGTTTACGAGATAATCGCATTTAAAGATTTCCATATGAGAATCCACCATTAGCCACCCACTTCATGGTCATATCTCCTCCTATAGAAGGGATTTCATGGGTAACTTATAGTGATCACAAATTTAGCTCCTTTTTGCGATTAGACGCTTAGTTTACGAGATAATCGCATTTAAAGATTTCCATATGAAAATCCACTATTAGCCACCCATTTCATGGTCATATCTCCTCCTATAGAAGGGATTTCATGGGTAACTTATAGTGATCACAAATTATGCTCCTTTTTGCGATTAGACGCTTAGTTTACGAGATAATCGCATTTAAAGATTTCCATATGAAAATCCACCATTAGCCACCCATTTCATGGTCATATCTCCACCTATAGAAGGGATTTCTTAGGAAATCTATAGTGATCACAAATTAAGCTCCTTTTTGCGATTAGACGCTTAGTTTACGAGATAATCGCATTTAAAGATTTCCATATGAAAATCCACCATTAGCCACCCATTTCATGGTCATATCTCCACCTATAGAAGGGATTTCTTAGGAAATCTATAGCGATCACAAATTAAGCTTCTTTTGCGATTAGACGCTTAGTTTACGAGATAATCGCATTTAAAGATTTCCATATGAAAATCCACCATTAGCCACCCATTTCATGGTCATATCATATAGAAGGGATTTCTTAGGAAATCTATAGTGATCACAAATTAAGCTCCTTTTTGCGATTAGACGCTTAGTTTACGAGATAATCGCATTTAAAGATTTCCATACGAAAATCCACCATTAGCCACCCATTTCATGGTCATACCTCCTTCTATAGAAGGGATTTCATGGGTAATTTATAGTGATCACAAATTAAGCTCCTTTTTGCGATTAGACGCTTAGTTTACGAGATAATCGCATTTAAAGAATTCCATATGAAAATCCAACATTAGCCACCCATTTCATGGTCATATCTCCACCTATAGAAGGGATTTCATTGGTAATTTATAGTGATCACAAATTAAGCTCCTCTTTGCGATTAGACGCTTAGTTTACGAGATAATCGCATTTAAAGATTTCCATATGAAAATCCACCATTAGCCACCCATTTCATGCTCATATCTCCACCTATAGAAGGGATTTCTTAGGAAATTTATAGTGATCACAAATAAAGCTCCTTTTTGCGATTAGACGCTTAGTTTACGAGATAATCGCATTTAAAGATTTCCATATGAAAATCCACCATTAGCCACCCATTTCATGGTCATATCTCCACCTATAGAAGGGATTTCATTGGTAATTTATAGTGATCACAAATTATGCTCCATTTTGCGATTAGACGCTTAGTTTACGAGATAATCGCATTTAAAGATTTCCATATGAAAATCCACCATTAGCCACCCATTTCATGGTCATATCTCCACCTATAGAAGGGATTTCTTAGGAAATCTATAGTGATCACAAATTAAGCTCCTTTTTGCGATTAGACGCTTAGTTTACGAGATAATCGCATTTAAAGATTTCCATATGAAAATCCACCATTAGCCACCCATTTCATGGTCATATCTCCACCTATAGAAGGGATTTCATTGGTAATTTATAGTGATCACAAATTATGCTCCATTTTGCGATTAGACGCTTAGTTTACGAGATAATCGCATTTAAAGATTTCCATATGAAAATCCACCATTAGCCACCCATTTCATGGTCATATCTCCACCTATAGAAGGGATTTCTTAGGAAATCTATAGTGATCACAAATTAAGCTCCTTTTTGCGATTAGACGCTTAGTTTACGAGATAATCGCATTTAAAGATTTCCATATGAAAATCCACCATTAGCCACCCATTTCATGGTCATATCTCCTCCTATAGAAGGGATTTCATGGGTAACTTATAGTGATCACAAATTATGCTCCTTTCTGCGATTAGACGCTTAGTTTACGAGATAATCGCATTTAAAGATTTCCATATGAAAATCCACCATTAGCCACCCATTTCATGGTCATATCTCCACCTATAGAAGGGATTTCTTAGGAAATCTATAGTGATCACAAATTAAGCTCCTTTTTGCGATTAGACGCTTAGTTTACGAGATAATCGCATTTAAAGATTTCCATATGAAAATCCACCATTAGCCACCCATTTCATGGTCATATCTCCTCCTATAGAAGGGATTTCATGGGTAACTTATAGTGATCACAAATTATGCTCCTTTTTGCGATTAGACGCTTAGTTTACGAGATAATCGCATTTAAAGATTTCCATATGAAAATCCACCATTAGCCACCCATTTCATGCTCATTATCTCCACCTATAGAAGGGATTTCTTAGGAAATTTATAGTGATCACAAATAAAGCTCCTTTTTGCGATTAGACGCTTAGTTTACGAGATAATCGCATTTAAAGATTTCCATATGAAAATCCACCATTAGCCACCCACTTCATGGTCATATCTCCTCCTATAGAAGGGATTTCATGGGTAACTTATAGTGATCACAAATTATGCTCCTTTTTGCGATTAGACGCTTAGTTTACGAGATAATCGCATTTAAAGATTTCCATATGAAAATCCACCATTAGCCACCCATTTCATGGTCATATCTCCTCCTATAGAAGGGATTTCATGGGTAACTTATAGTGATCACAAATTATGCTCCTTTTTGCGATTAGACGCTTAGTTTACGAGATAATCGCATTTAAAGATTTCCATATGAAAATCCACCATTAGCCACCCATTTCATGCTCATTATCTCCACCTATAGAAGGGATTTCTTAGGAAATTTATAGTGATCACAAATTAAGCTCCTTTTTGCGATTAGACGCTTAGTTTACGAGATAATCGCATTTAAAGATTTCCATATGAAAATCCACCATTAGCCACCCATTTCATGGTCATATCTCCACCTATAGAAGGGATTTCTTAGGAAATCTATAGCGATCACAAATTAAGCTTCTTTTGCGATTAGACGCTTAGTTTACGAGATAATCGCATTTAAAGATTTCCATATGAAAATCCACCATTAGCCACCCATTTCATGGTCATATCATATAGAAGGGATTTCTTAGGAAATCTATAGTGATCACAAATTAAGCTCCTTTTTGCGATTAGACGCTTAGTTTACGAGATAATCGCATTTAAAGATTTCCATACGAAAATCCACCATTAGCCACCCATTTCATGGTCATACCTCCTTCTATAGAAGGGATTTCATGGGTAATTTATAGTGATCACAAATTAAGCTCCTTTTTGCGATTAGACGCTTAGTTTACGAGATAATCGCATTTAAAGAATTCCATATGAAAATCCAACATTAGCCACCCATTTCATGGTCATATCTCCACCTATAGAAGGGATTTCATTGGTAATTTATAGTGATCACAAATTAAGCTCCTCTTTGCGATTAGACGCTTAGTTTACGAGATAATCGCATTTAAAGATTTCCATATGAAAATCCACCATTAGCCACCCATTTCATGGTCATATCTCCACCTATAGAAGGGATTTCTTATGAAATTTATAGTGATCACAAATTAAGCTCCTTTTTGCGATTAAACGCTTAGTTTACGAGATAATCGCATTTAAAGATTTCCATACGAAAATCCACCATTAGCCACCCATTTCATGGTCATACCTCCTTCTATAGAAGGGATTTCATGGGTAATTTATAGTGATCACAAATAAAGCTCCTTTTTGCGATTAGACGCTTAGTTTACGAGATAATCGCATTTAAAGATTTCCATATGAAAATCCACCATTAGCCACCCATTTCATGCTCATATCTCCACCTATAGAAGGGATTTCTTAGGAAATTTATAGTGATCACAAATAAAGCTCCTTTTTGCGATTAGACGCTTAGTTTACGAGATAATCGCATTTAAAGATTTCCATATGAAAATCCACCATTAGCCACCCATTTCATGCTCATATCTCCACCTATAGAAGGGATTTCTTAGGAAATTTATAGTGATCACAAATAAAGCTCCTTTTTGCGATTAGACGCTTAGTTTACGAGATAATCGCATTTAAAGATTTCCATATAAAAATCCACCATTAGCCACCCAAAAATCAAATCTCCACCTATAGAAGGGATTTCTTAGGAAATTTGTAGTGATCACAAATAAAGCTCCTTTTTGCGATTAGACGCTTAGTTTACGAGATAATCGCATTTAAAGATTTCCATATGAAAATCCACCATTAGCCACCCATTTCATGCTCATATCTCCACCTATAGAAGGGATTTCTTAGGAAATTTATAGTGATCACAAATAAAGCTCCTTTTTGCGATTAGACGCTTAGTTTACGAGATAATCGCATTTAAAGATTTCCATATGAAAATCCACCATTAGCCACCCATTTCATGCTCATATCTCCACCTATAGAAGGGATTTCTTAGGAAATTTATAGTGATCACAAATAAAGCTCCTTTTTGCGATTAGACGCTTAGTTTACGAGATAATCGCATTTAAAGATTTCCATATGAAAATCCACCATTAGCCACCCATTTCATGCTCATATCTCCTCCTATAGAAGGGATTTCATGGGTAACTTATAGTGATCACAAATTATGCTCCTTTTTGCGATTAGACGCTTAGTTTACGAGATAATCGCATTTAAAGATTTCCATATGAAAATCCACCATTAGCCACCCATTTCATGGTCATATCTCCACCTATAGAAGGGATTTCTTAGGAAATCTATAGTGATCACAAATTAAGCTCCTTTTTGCGATTAGACGCTTAGTTTACGAGATAATCGCATTTAAAGATTTCCATATGAAAATCCACCATTAGCCACCCATTTCATGGTCATATCTCCTCCTATAGAAGGGATTTCATGGGTAACTTATAGTGATCACAAATTATGCTCCTTTTTGCGATTAGACGCTTAGTTTACGAGATAATCGCATTTAAAGATTTCCATATGAAAATCCACCATTAGCCACCCATTTCATGCTCATTATCTCCACCTATAGAAGGGATTTCTTAGGAAATTTATAGTGATCACAAATAAAGCTCCTTTTTGCGATTAGACGCTTAGTTTACGAGATAATCGCATTTAAAGATTTCCATATGAAAATCCACCATTAGCCACCCACTTCATGGTCATATCTCCTCCTATAGAAGGGATTTCATGGGTAACTTATAGTGATCACAAATTATGCTCCTTTTTGCGATTAGACGCTTAGTTTACGAGATAATCGCATTTAAAGATTTCCATATGAAAATCCACCATTTGCCACCCACTTCATGGTCATATCTCCTCCTATAGAAGGGATTTCATGGGTAACTTATAGTGATCACAAATTTAGCTCCTTTTTGCGATTAGACGCTTAGTTTACGAGATAATCGCATTTAAAGATTTCCATATGAAAATCCACTATTAGCCACCCATTTCATGGTCATATCTCCTCCTATAGAAGGGATTTCATGGGTAACTTATAGTGATCACAAATTATGCTCCTTTTTGCGATTAGACGCTTAGTTTACGAGATAATCGCATTTAAAGATTTCCATATGAAAATCCACCATTAGCCACCCATTTCATGGTCATATCTCCACCTATAGAAGGGATTTCTTAGGAAATCTATAGTGATCACAAATTAAGCTCCTTTTTGCGATTAGACGCTTAGTTTACGAGATAATCGCATTTAAAGATTTCCATATGAAAATCCACCATTAGCCACCCATTTCATGGTCATATCTCCACCTATAGAAGGGATTTCTTAGGAAATCTATAGCGATCACAAATTAAGCTTCTTTTGCGATTAGACGCTTAGTTTACGAGATAATCGCATTTAAAGATTTCCATATGAAAATCCACCATTAGCCACCCATTTCATGGTCATATCATATAGAAGGGATTTCTTAGGAAATCTATAGTGATCACAAATTAAGCTCCTTTTTGCGATTAGACGCTTAGTTTACGAGATAATCGCATTTAAAGATTTCCATACGAAAATCCACCATTAGCCACCCATTTCATGGTCATACCTCCTTCTATAGAAGGGATTTCATGGGTAATTTATAGTGATCACAAATTAAGCTCCTTTTTGCGATTAGACGCTTAGTTTACGAGATAATCGCATTTAAAGAATTCCATATGAAAATCCAACATTAGCCACCCATTTCATGGTCATATCTCCACCTATAGAAGGGATTTCATTGGTAATTTATAGTGATCACAAATTAAGCTCCTCTTTGCGATTAGACGCTTAGTTTACGAGATAATCGCATTTAAAGATTTCCATATGAAAATCCACCATTAGCCACCCATTTCATGGTCATATCTCCACCTATAGAAGGGATTTCTTATGAAATTTATAGTGATCACAAATTAAGCTCCTTTTTGCGATTAAACGCTTAGTTTACGAGATAATCGCATTTAAAGATTTCCATACGAAAATCCACCATTAGCCACCCATTTCATGGTCATACCTCCTTCTATAGAAGGGATTTCATGGGTAATTTATAGTGATCACAAATTATGCTCCTTTTTGCGATTAGACGCTTAGTTTACGAGATAATCGCATTTAAAGATTTCCATATGAAAATCCACCATTAGCCACCCATTTCATGGTCATATCTCCTCCTATAGAAGGGATTTCATGGGTAACTTATAGTGCTCACAAATTAAGCTCCTTTTTGCGATTAGACGCTTAGTTTACGAGATAATCGCATTTAAAGATTTCCATATGAAAATCCACCATTAGCCACCCCTTTCATGGTCATATCTCCACCTATAGAAGGGATTTCATTGGTAATTTATAGTGATCACAAATTATGCTCCTTTTTGCGATTAGACGCTTAGTTTACGAGATAATCGCATTTAAAGATTTCCATATGAAAATCCACCATTAGCCACCCATTTCATGGTCATATCGCCACGTATAGAAGGGATTTCATGGGTAACTTATAGTGATCACAAATTAAGCTCCTTTTTGCGATTAGACGCTTACTTTACGAGATAATCGCATTTAAAGATTTCCATATGAAAATCCACCATTAGCCACCCATTTCATGGTCATATCTCCACCTATAGAAGGGATTTCTTATGAAATTTATAGTGATCACAAATGAAGCTCCTTTTTGCGATTAAACGCTTAGTTTACGAGATAATCGCATTTAAAGATTTCCATATGAAAATCCACCATTAGCCACCCATTTCATGGTCATATCATATAGAAGGGATTTCTTAGGAAATCTATAGTGATCACAAATTAAGCTCCTTTTTGCGATTAGACGCTTAGTTTACGAGATAATCGCATTTAAAGATTTCCATACGAAAATCCACCATTAGCCACCCATTTCATGGTCATACCTCCTTCTATAGAAGGGATTTCATGGGTAATTTATAGTGATCACAAATTAAGCTCCTTTTTGCGATTAGACGCTTAGTTTATGAGATAATCGCATTTAAAGAATTCCATATGAAAATCCAACATTAGCCACCCATTTCATGGTCATATCTCCACCTATAGAAGGGATTTCATTGGTAATTTATAGTGATCACAAATTAAGCTCCTTTTTGCGATTAGACGCTTAGTTTACGAGATAATCGCATTTAAAGATTTCCATATGAAAATCCACCATTAGCCACCCATTTCATGCTCATATCTCCACCTATAGAAGGGATTTCTTAGGAAATTTATAGTGATCACAAATAAAGCTCCTTTTTGCGATTAGACGCTTAGTTTACGAGATAATCGCATTTAAAGATTTCCATATAAAAATCCACCATTAGCCACCCATTTCATGGTCAAATCTCCACCTATAGAAGGGATTTCTTAGGAAATTTGTAGTGATCACAAATAAAGCTCCTTTTTGCGATTAGACGCTTAGTTTACGAGATAATCGCATTTAAAGATTTCCATATGAAAATCCACCATTAGCCACCCATTTCATGCTCATATCTCCACCTATAGAAGGGATTTCTTAGGAAATTTATAGTGATCACAAATAAAGCTCCTTTTTGCGATTAGACGCTTAGTTTACGAGATAATCGCATTTAAAGATTTCCATATGAAAATCCACCATTAGCCACCCATTTCATGCTCATATCTCCACCTATAGAAGGGATTTCTTAGGAAATTTATAGTGATCACAAATAAAGCTCCTTTTTGCGATTAGACGCTTAGTTTACGAGATAATCGCATTTAAAGATTTCCATATGAAAATCCACCATTAGCCACCCATTTCATGCTCATATCTCCACCTATAGAAGGGATTTCTTAGGAAATTTATAGTGATCACAAATAAAGCTCCTTTTTGCGATTAGACGCTTAGTTTACGAGATAATCGCATTTAAAGATTTCCATATGAAAATCCACCATTAGCCACCCATTTCATGGTCATATCTCCACCTATAGAAGGGATTTCATGGGTAACTTATAGTGATCACAAATTAAGCTCCTTTTTGCGATTAGACGCTTAGTTTACGAGATAATCGCATTTAAAGATTTCCATATGAAAATCCACTATTAGCCACCCATTTCATGGTCATATCTCCTCCTATAGAAGGGATTTCATGGGTTACTTATAGTGATCACAAATTATGCTCCTTTTTGCGATTAGACGCTTAGTTTACGAGATAATCGCATTTAAAGATTTCCATATGAAAATCCACCATTAGCCACCCATTTCATGGTCATATCTCCTCCTGTAGAAGGGATTTCATGGGTAACTTATAGTGATCACAAATTAAGCTCCTTTTTGCGATTAGACGCTTAGTTTACGAGATAATCGCATTTAAAGATTTCCATATGAAAATCCACCATTAGCCACCCATTTCATGGTCATATCTCCACCTATAGAAGGGATTTCATTGGTAATTTATAGTGATCACAAATTATGCTCCATTTTGCGATTAGACGCTTAGTTTACGAGATAATCGCATTTAAAGATTTCCATACGAAAATCCACCATTAGCCACCCATTTCATGGTCATACCTCCTTCTATAGAAGGGATTTCATGGGTAATTTATAGTGATCACAAATTAAGCTCCTTTTTGCGATTAGACGCTTAGTTTATGAGATAATCGCATTTAAAGAATTCCATATGAAAATCCAACATTAGCCACCCATTTCATGGTCATATCTCCACCTATAGAAGGGATTTCATTGGTAATTTATAGTGATCACAAATTAAGCTCCTTTTTGCGATTAGACGCTTAGTTTACGAGATAATCGCATTTAAAGATTTCCATATGAAAATCCACCATTAGCCACCCATTTCATGCTCATATCTCCACCTATAGAAGGGATTTCTTAGGAAATTTATAGTGATCACAAATAAAGCTCCTTTTTGCGATTAGACGCTTAGTTTACGAGATAATCGCATTTAAAGATTTCCATATAAAAATCCACCATTAGCCACCCATTTCATGGTCAAATCTCCACCTATAGAAGGGATTTCTTAGGAAATTTGTAGTGATCACAAATAAAGCTCCTTTTTGCGATTAGACGCTTAGTTTACGAGATAATCGCATTTAAAGATTTCCATATGAAAATCCACCATTAGCCACCCATTTCATGCTCATATCTCCACCTATAGAAGGGATTTCTTAGGAAATTTATAGTGATCACAAATAAAGCTCCTTTTTGCGATTAGACGCTTAGTTTACGAGATAATCGCATTTAAAGATTTCCATATGAAAATCCACCATTAGCCACCCATTTCATGCTCATATCTCCACCTATAGAAGGGATTTCTTAGGAAATTTATAGTGATCACAAATAAAGCTCCTTTTTGCGATTAGACGCTTAGTTTACGAGATAATCGCATTTAAAGATTTCCATATGAAAATCCACCATTAGCCACCCATTTCATGCTCATATCTCCACCTATAGAAGGGATTTCTTAGGAAATTTATAGTGATCACAAATAAAGCTCCTTTTTGCGATTAGACGCTTAGTTTACGAGATAATCGCATTTAAAGATTTCCATATGAAAATCCACCATTAGCCACCCATTTCATGGTCATATCTCCACCTATAGAAGGGATTTCATGGGTAACTTATAGTGATCACAAATTAAGCTCCTTTTTGCGATTAGACGCTTAGTTTACGAGATAATCGCATTTAAAGATTTCCATATGAAAATCCACTATTAGCCACCCATTTCATGGTCATATCTCCTCCTATAGAAGGGATTTCATGGGTTACTTATAGTGATCACAAATTATGCTCCTTTTTGCGATTAGACGCTTAGTTTACGAGATAATCGCATTTAAAGATTTCCATATGAAAATCCACCATTAGCCACCCATTTCATGGTCATATCTCCTCCTGTAGAAGGGATTTCATGGGTAACTTATAGTGATCACAAATTAAGCTCCTTTTTGCGATTAGACGCTTAGTTTACGAGATAATCGCATTTAAAGATTTCCATATGAAAATCCACCATTAGCCACCCATTTCATGGTCATATCTCCACCTATAGAAGGGATTTCATTGGTAATTTATAGTGATCACAAATTATGCTCCATTTTGCGATTAGACGCTTAGTTTACGAGATAATCGCATTTAAAGATTTCCATATGAAAATCCACCATTAGCCACCCATTTCATGGTCATATCTCCACCTATAGAAGGGATTTCTTAGGAAATCTATAGTGATCACAAATTAAGCTCCTTTTTGCGATTAGACGCTTAGTTTACGAGATAATCGCATTTAAAGATTTCCATATGAAAATCCACCATTAGCCACCCATTTCATGGTCATATCTCCTCCTATAGAAGGGATTTCATGGGTAACTTATAGTGATCACAAATTATGCTCCTTTTTGCGATTAGACGCTTAGTTTACGAGATAATCGCATTTAAAGATTTCCATATGAAAATCCACCATTAGCCACCCATTTCATGGTCATATCTCCACCTATAGAAGGGATTTCTTAGGAAATCTATAGTGATCACAAATTAAGCTCCTTTTTGCGATTAGACGCTTAGTTTACGAGATAATCGCATTTAAAGATTTCCATATGAAAATCCACCATTAGCCACCCATTTCATGGTCATATCTCCTCCTATAGAAGGGATTTCATGGGTAACTTATAGTGATCACAAATTATGCTCCTTTTTGCGATTAGACGCTTAGTTTACGAGATAATCGCATTTAAAGATTTCCATATGAAAATCCACCATTAGCCACCCATTTCATGCTCATTATCTCCACCTATAGAAGGGATTTCTTAGGAAATTTATAGTGATCACAAATAAAGCTCCTTTTTGCGATTAGACGCTTAGTTTACGAGATAATCGCATTTAAAGATTTCCATATGAAAATCCACCATTAGCCACCCACTTCATGGTCATATCTCCTCCTATAGAAGGGATTTCATGGGTAACTTATAGTGATCACAAATTATGCTCCTTTTTGCGATTAGACGCTTAGTTTACGAGATAATCGCATTTAAAGATTTCCATATGAAAATCCACCATTAGCCACCCATTTCATGGTCATATCTCCTCCTATAGAAGGGATTTCATGGGTAACTTATAGTGATCACAAATTTAGCTCCTTTTTGCGATTAGACGCTTAGTTTACGAGATAATCGCATTTAAAGATTTCCATATGAAAATCCACTATTAGCCACCCATTTCATGGTCATATCTCCTCCTATAGAAGGGATTTCATGGGTAACTTATAGTGATCACAAATTATGCTCCTTTTTGCGATTAGACGCTTAGTTTACGAGATAATCGCATTTAAAGATTTCCATATGAAAATCCACCATTAGCCACCCATTTCATGGTCATATCTCCACCTATAGAAGGGATTTCTTAGGAAATCTATAGTGATCACAAATTAAGCTCCTTTTTGCGATTAGACGCTTAGTTTACGAGATAATCGCATTTAAAGATTTGCATATGAAAATCCACCATTAGCCACCCATTTCATGGTCATATCTCCACCTATAGAAGGGATTTCTTAGGAAATCTATAGCGATCACAAATTAAGCTTCTTTTGCGATTAGACGCTTAGTTTACGAGATAATCGCATTTAAAGATTTCCATATGAAAATCCACCATTAGCCACCCATTTCATGGTCATATCATATAGAAGGGATTTCTTAGGAAATCTATAGTGATCACAAATTAAGCTCCTTTTTGCGATTAGACGCTTAGTTTACGAGATAATCGCATTTAAAGATTTCCATACGAAAATCCACCATTAGCCACCCATTTCATGGTCATACCTCCTTCTATAGAAGGGATTTCATGGGTAATTTATAGTGATCACAAATTAAGCTCCTTTTTGCGATTAGACGCTTAGTTTACGAGATAATCGCATTTAAAGAATTCCATATGAAAATCCAACATTAGCCACCCATTTCATGGTCATATCTCCACCTATAGAAGGGATTTCATTGGTAATTTATAGTGATCACAAATTAAGCTCCTCTTTGCGATTAGACGCTTAGTTTACGAGATAATCGCATTTAAAGATTTCCATATGAAAATCCACCATTAGCCACCCATTTCATGGTCATATCTCCACCTATAGAAGGGATTTCTTATGAAATTTATAGTGATCACAAATTAAGCTCCTTTTTGCGATTAAACGCTTAGTTTACGAGATAATCGCATTTAAAGATTTCCATACGAAAATCCACCATTAGCCACCCATTTCATGGTCATACCTCCTTCTATAGAAGGGATTTCATGGGTAATTTATAGTGATCACAAATTATGCTCCTTTTTGCGATTAGACGCTTAGTTTACGAGATAATCGCATTTAAAGATTTCCATATGAAAATCCACCATTAGCCACCCATTTCATGGTCATATCTCCTCCTATAGAAGGGATTTCATGGGTAACTTATAGTGATCACAAATTAAGCTCCTTTTTGCGATTAGACGCTTAGTTTACGAGATAATCGCATTTAAAGATTTCCATATGAAAATCCACCATTAGCCACCCCTTTCATGGTCATATCTCCACCTATAGAAGGGATTTCATTGGTAATTTATAGTGATCACAAATTATGCTCCTTTTTGCGATTAGACGCTTAGTTTACGAGATAATCGCATTTAAAGATTTC
This sequence comes from Muscina levida, assembly GCA_964034835.1. Taxonomy (NCBI): domain Eukaryota; kingdom Metazoa; phylum Arthropoda; class Insecta; order Diptera; family Muscidae; genus Muscina; species Muscina levida. Next base: position 124,738,631 of record OZ035881.1, read on the forward strand.
CATATGAAAATCCACCATTAGCCACCCATTTCATGGTCATATCTCCACCTATAGAAGGGATTTCTTAGGAAATCTATAGTGATCACAAATTAAGCTCCTCTTTGCGATTAGACGCTTAGTTTACGAGATAATCGCATTTAAAGATTTCCATATGAAAATCCACCATTAGCCACCCATTTCATGGTCATATCTCCACCTATAGAAGGGATTTCTTAGGAAATCTATAGTGATCACAAATTAAGCTCCTTTTTGCGATTAGACGCTTAGTTTACGAGATAATCGCATTTAAAGATTTCCATACGAAAATCCACCATTAGCCACCCATTTCATGGTCATACCTCCTTCTATAGAAGGGATTTCATGGGTAATTTATAGTGATCACAAATTAAGCTCCTTTTTGCGATTAGACGCTTAGTTTACGAGATAATCGCATTTAAAGAATTCCATATGAAAATCCAACATTAGCCACCCATTTCATGGTCATATCTCCACCTATAGAAGGGATTTCATTGGTAATTTATAGTGATCACAAATTAAGCTCCTCTTTGCGATTAGACGCTTAGTTTACGAGATAATCGCATTTAAAGATTTCCATATGAAAATCCACCATTAGCCACCCATTTCATGGTCATATCTCCACCTATAGAAGGGATTTCTTATGAAATTTATAGTGATCACAAATTAAGCTCCTTTTTGCGATTAAACGCTTAGTTTACGAGATAATCGCATTTAAAGATTTCCATATGAAAATCCACCATTAGCCACCCATTTCATGGTCATATCTCCTCCTGTAGAAGGGATTTCATGGGTAACTTATAGTGATCACAAATTAAGCTCCTTTTTGCGATTAGACGCTTAGTTTACGAGATAATCGCATTTAAAGATTTCCATATGCAAATCCACCATTAGCCACCCATTTCATGGTCATATCTCCACCTATAGAAGGGATTTCATTGGTAATTTATAGTGATCACAAATTATGCTCCATTTTGCGATTAGACGCTTAGTTTACGAGATAATCGCATTTAAAGATTTCCATATGAAAATCCACCATTAGCCACCCATTTCATGGTCATATCTCCACCTATAGAAGGGATTTCTTAGGAAATCTATAGTGATCACAAATTAAGCTCCTTTTTGCGATTAGACGCTTAGTTTACGAGATAATCGCATTTAAAGATTTCCATATGAAAATCCACCATTAGCCACCCATTTCATGGTCATATCTCCTCCTATAGAAGGGATTTCATGGGTAACTTATAGTGATCACAAATTATGCTCCTTTTTGCGATTAGACGCTTAGTTTACGAGATAATCGCATTTAAAGATTTCCATATGAAAATCCACCATTAGCCACCCATTTCATGGTCATATCTCCACCTATAGAAGGGATTTCTTAGGAAATCTATAGTGATCACAAATTAAGCTCCTTTTTGCGATTAGACGCTTAGTTTACGAGATAATCGCATTTAAAGATTTCCATATGAAAATCCACCATTAGCCACCCATTTCATGGTCATATCTCCTCCTATAGAAGGGATTTCATGGGTAACTTATAGTGATCACAAATTATGCTCCTTTTTGCGATTAGACGCTTAGTTTACGAGATAATCGCATTTAAAGATTTCCATATGAAAATCCACCATTAGCCACCCATTTCATGCTCATTATCTCCACCTATAGAAGGGATTTCTTAGGAAATTTATAGTGATCACAAATAAAGCTCCTTTTTGCGATTAGACGCTTAGTTTACGAGATAATCGCATTTAAAGATTTCCATATGAAAATCCACCATTAGCCACCCACTTCATGGTCATATCTCCTCCTATAGAAGGGATTTCATGGGTAACTTATAGTGATCACAAATTATGCTCCTTTTTGCGATTAGACGCTTAGTTTACGAGATAATCGCATTTAAAGATTTCCATATGAAAATCCACCATTAGCCACCCATTTCATGGTCATATCTCCTCCTATAGAAGGGATTTCATGGGTAACTTATAGTGATCACAAATTTAGCTCCTTTTTGCGATTAGACGCTTAGTTTACGAGATAATCGCATTTAAAGATTTCCATATGAAAATCCACTATTAGCCACCCATTTCATGGTCATATCTCCTCCTATAGAAGGGATTTCATGGGTAACTTATAGTGATCACAAATTATGCTCCTTTTTGCGATTAGACGCTTAGTTTACGAGATAATCGCATTTAAAGATTTCCATATGAAAATCCACCATTAGCCACCCATTTCATGGTCATATCTCCACCTATAGAAGGGATTTCTTAGGAAATCTATAGTGATCACAAATTAAGCTCCTTTTTGCGATTAGACGCTTAGTTTACGAGATAATCGCATTTAAAGATTTCCATACGAAAATCCACCATTAGCCACCCATTTCATGGTCATACCTCCTTCTATAGAAGGGATTTCATGGGTAACTTATAGTGATCACAAATTATGCTCCTTTTTGCGATTAGACGCTTAGTTTACGAGATAATCGCATTTAAAGATTTCCATATGAAAATCCACCATTAGCCACCCATTTCATGGTCATATCTCCTCCTATAGAAGGGATTTCATGGGTAACTTATAGTGATCACAAATTATGCTCCTTTTTGCGATTAGACGCTTAGTTTACGAGATAATCGCATTTAAAGATTTCCATATGAAAATCCACCATTAGCCACCCATTTCATGCTCATTATCTCCACCTATAGAAGGGATTTCTTAGGAAATTTATAGTGATCACAAATAAAGCTCCTTTTTGCGATTAGACGCTTAGTTTACGAGATAATCGCATTTAAAGATTTCCATATGAAAATCCACCATTAGCCACCCACTTCATGGTCATATCTCCTCCTATAGAAGGGATTTCATGGGTAACTTATAGTGATCACAAATTATGCTCCTTTTTGCGATTAGACGCTTAGTTTACGAGATAATCGCATTTAAAGATTTCCATATGAAAATCCACCATTAGCCACCCATTTCATGGTCATATCTCCTCCTATAGAAGGGATTTCATGGGTAACTTATAGTGATCACAAATTATGCTCCTTTTTGCGATTAGACGCTTAGTTTACGAGATAATCGCATTTAAAGATTTCCATATGAAAATCCACCATTAGCCACCCATTTCATGCTCATTATCTCCACCTATAGAAGGGATTTCTTAGGAAATTTATAGTGATCACAAATAAAGCTCCTTTTTGCGATTAGACGCTTAGTTTACGAGATAATCGCATTTAAAGATTTCCATATGAAAATCCACCATTAGCCACCCACTTCATGGTCATATCTCCTCCTATAGAAGGGATTTCATGGGTAACTTATAGTGATCACAAATTATGCTCCTTTTTGCGATTAGACGCTTAGTTTACGAGATAATCGCATTTAAAGATTTCCATATGAAAATCCACCATTAGCCACCCATTTCATGGTCATATCTCCTCCTATAGAAGGGATTTCATGGGTAACTTATAGTGATCACAAATTTAGCTCCTTTTTGCGATTAGACGCTTAGTTTACGAGATAATCGCATTTAAAGAATTCCATATGAAAATCCAACATTAGCCACCCATTTCATGGTCATATCTCCACCTATAGAAGGGATTTCATTGGTAACTTATAGTGATCACAAATTTAGCTCCTTTTTGCGATTAGACGCTTAGTTTACGAGATAATCGCATTTAAAGATTTCCATATGAAAATCCACTATTAGCCACCCATTTCATGGTCATATCTCCTCCTATAGAAGGGATTTCATGGGTAACTTATAGTGATCACAAATTATGCTCCTTTTTGCGATTAGACGCTTAGTTTACGAGATAATCGCATTTAAAGATTTCCATATGAAAATCCACCATTAGCCACCCATTTCATGGTCATATCTCCACCTATAGAAGGGATTTCTTAGGAAATCTATAGTGCGATTAGACGCTTAGTTTACGAGATAATCGCATTTAAAGATTTCCATATGAAAATCCACCATTAGCCACCCATTTCATGGTCATATCTCCACCTATAGAAGGGATTTCTTAGGAAATCTATAGCGATCACAAATTAAGCTTCTTTTGCGATTAGACGCTTAGTTTACGAGATAATCGCATTTAAAGATTTCCATATGAAAATCCACCATTAGCCACCCATTTCATGGTCATATCATATAGAAGGGATTTCTTAGGAAATCTATAGTGATCACAAATTAAGCTCCTTTTTGCGATTAGACGCTTAGTTTACGAGATAATCGCATTTAAAGATTTCCATACGAAAATCCACCATTAGCCACCCATTTCATGGTCATACCTCCTTCTATAGAAGGGATTTCATGGGTAATTTATAGTGATCACAAATTAAGCTCCTTTTTGCGATTAGACGCTTAGTTTACGAGATAATCGCATTTAAAGAATTCCATATGAAAATCCAACATTAGCCACCCATTTCATGGTCATATCTCCACCTATAGAAGGGATTTCATTGGTAATTTATAGTGATCACAAATTAAGCTCCTCTTTGCGATTAGACGCTTAGTTTACGAGATAATCGCATTTAAAGATTTCCATATGAAAATCCACCATTAGCCACCCATTTCATGGTCATATCTCCACCTATAGAAGGGATTTCTTATGAAATTTATAGTGATCACAAATTAAGCTCCTTTTTGCGATTAAACGCTTAGTTTACGAGATAATCGCATTTAAAGATTTCCATACGAAAATCCACCATTAGCCACCCATTTCATGGTCATACCTCCTTCTATAGAAGGGATTTCATGGGTAATTTATAGTGATCACAAATTATGCTCCTTTTTGCGATTAGACGCTTAGTTTACGAGATAATCGCATTTAAAGATTTCCATATGAAAATCCACCATTAGCCACCCATTTCATGGTCATATCTCCTCCTATAGAAGGGATTTCATGGGTAACTTATAGTGATCACAAATTAAGCTCCTTTTTGCGATTAGACGCTTAGTTTACGAGATAATCGCATTTAAAGATTTCCATATGAAAATCCACCATTAGCCACCCCTTTCATGGTCATATCTCCACCTATAGAAGGGATTTCATTGGTAATTTATAGTGATCACAAATTATGCTCCTTTTTGCGATTAGACGCTTAGTTTACGAGATAATCGCATTTAAAGATTTCCATATGAAAATCCACCATTAGCCACCCATTTCATGGTCATATCTCCACCTATAGAAGGGATTTCTTAGGAAATCTATAGTGATCACAAATTAAGCTCCTCTTTGCGATTAGACGCTTAGTTTACGAGATAATCGCATTTAAAGATTTCCATATGAAAATCCACCATTAGCCACCCATTTCATGGTCATATCTCCACCTATAGAAGGGATTTCTTAGGAAATCTATAGTGATCACAAATTAAGCTCCTTTTTGCGATTAGACGCTTAGTTTACGAGATAATCGCATTTAAAGATTTCCATACGAAAATCCACCATTAGCCACCCATTTCATGGTCATACCTCCTTCTATAGAAGGGATTTCATGGGTAATTTATAGTGATCACAAATTAAGCTCCTTTTTGCGATTAGACGCTTAGTTTACGAGATAATCGCATTTAAAGAATTCCATATGAAAATCCAACATTAGCCACCCATTTCATGGTCATATCTCCACCTATAGAAGGGATTTCATTGGTAATTTATAGTGATCACAAATTAAGCTCCTCTTTGCGATTAGACGCTTAGTTTACGAGATAATCGCATTTAAAGATTTCCATATGAAAATCCACCATTAGCCACCCATTTCATGGTCATATCTCCACCTATAGAAGGGATTTCTTATGAAATTTATAGTGATCACAAATTAAGCTCCTTTTTGCGATTAAACGCTTAGTTTACGAGATAATCGCATTTAAAGATTTCCATACGAAAATCCACCATTAGCCACCCATTTCATGGTCATACCTCCTTCTATAGAAGGGATTTCATGGGTAATTTATAGTGATCACAAATTAAGCTCCTCTTTGCGATTAGACGCTTAGTTTACGAGATAATCGCATTTAAAGATTTCCATATGAAAATCCACCATTAGCCACCCATTTCATGGTCATATCTCCTCCTATAGAAGGGATTTCATGGGTAATTTATAGTGATCACAAATTATGCTCCTTTTTGCGATTAGACGCTTAGTTTACGAGATAATCGCATTTAAAGATTTCCATATGAAAATCCACCATTAGCCACCCATTTCATGGTCATATCGCCACGTATAGAAGGGATTTCATGGGTAACTTATAGTGATCACAAATTAAGCTCCTTTTTGCGATTAGACGCTTAGTTTACGAGATAATCGCATTTAAAGATTTCCATATGAAAATCCACCATTAGCCACCCATTTCATGGTCATATCTCCACCTATAGAAGGGATTTCTTATGAAATTTATAGTGATCACAAATTAAGCTCCTTTTTGCGATTAAACGCTTAGTTTACGAGATAATCGCATTTAAAGATTTCCATACGAAAATCCACCATTAGCCACCCATTTCATGGTCATATCTCCACCTATAGAAGGGATTTCATTGGTAATTTATAGTGATCACAAATTAAGCTCCTCTTTGCGATTAGACGCTTAGTTTACGAGATAATCGCATTTAAAGATTTCCATATGAAAATCCACCATTAGCCACCCATTTCATGGTCATATCTCCTCCTATAGAAGGGATTTCATGGGTAATTTATAGTGATCACAAATTATGCTCCTTTTTGCGATTAGACGCTTAGTTTACGAGATAATCGCATTTAAAGATTTCCATATGAAAATCCACCATTAGCCACCCATTTCATGGTCATATCGCCACGTATAGAAGGGATTTCATGGGTAACTTATAGTGATCACAAATTAAGCTCCTTTTTGCGATTAGACGCTTAGTTTACGAGATAATCGCATTTAAAGATTTCCATATGAAAATCCACCATTAGCCACCCATTTCATGGTCATATCTCCACCTATAGAAGGGATTTCTTATGAAATTTATAGTGATCACAAATGAAGCTCCTTTTTGCGATTAAACGCTTAGTTTACGAGATAATCGCATTTAAAGATTTCCATATGAAAATCCACCATTAGCCACCCATTTCATGGTCATATCATATAGAAGGGATTTCTTAGGAAATCTATAGTGATCACAAATTAAGCTCCTTTTTGCGATTAGACGCTTAGTTTACGAGATAATCGCATTTAAAGATTTCCATACGAAAATCCACCATTAGCCACCCATTTCATGGTCATACCTCCTTCTATAGAAGGGATTTCATGGGTAATTTATAGTGATCACAAATTAAGCTCCTTTTTGCGATTAGACGCTTAGTTTATGAGATAATCGCATTTAAAGAATTCCATATGAAAATCCAACATTAGCCACCCATTTCATGGTCATATCTCCACCTATAGAAGGGATTTCATTGGTAATTTATAGTGATCACAAATTAAGCTCCTTTTTGCGATTAGACGCTTAGTTTACGAGATAATCGCATTTAAAGATTTCCATATGAAAATCCACCATTAGCCACCCATTTCATGGTCATATCTCCACCTATAGAAGGGATTTCTTATGAAATTTATAGTGATCACAAATTAAGCTCCTTTTTGCGATTAGACGCTTAGTTTACGAGATAATCGCATTTAAAGATTTCCATATGAAAATCCACCATTAGCCACCCATTTCATGCTCATATCTCCACCTATAGAAGGGATTTCTTAGGAAATTTATAGTGATCACAAATAAAGCTCCTTTTTGCGATTAGACGCTTAGTTTACGAGATAATCGCATTTAAAGATTTCCATATAAAAATCCACCATTAGCCACCCATTTCATGGTCAAATCTCCACCTATAGAAGGGATTTCTTAGGAAATTTGTAGTGATCACAAATAAAGCTCCTTTTTGCGATTAGACGCTTAGTTTACGAGATAATCGCATTTAAAGATTTCCATATGAAAATCCACCATTAGCCACCCATTTCATGCTCATATCTCCACCTATAGAAGGGATTTCTTAGGAAATTTATAGTGATCACAAATAAAGCTCCTTTTTGCGATTAGACGCTTAGTTTACGAGATAATCGCATTTAAAGATTTCCATATGAAAATCCACCATTAGCCACCCATTTCATGCTCATATCTCCACCTATAGAAGGGATTTCTTAGGAAATTTATAGTGATCACAAATAAAGCTCCTTTTTGCGATTAGACGCTTAGTTTACGAGATAATCGCATTTAAAGATTTCCATATGAAAATCCACCATTAGCCACCCATTTCATGCTCATATCTCCACCTATAGAAGGGATTTCTTAGGAAATTTATAGTGATCACAAATAAAGCTCCTTTTTGCGATTAGACGCTTAGTTTACGAGATAATCGCATTTAAAGATTTCCATATGAAAATCCACCATTAGCCACCCATTTCATGGTCATATCTCCACCTATAGAAGGGATTTCATGGGTAACTTATAGTGATCACAAATTAAGCTCCTTTTTGCGATTAGACGCTTAGTTTACGAGATAATCGCATTTAAAGATTTCCATATGAAAATCCACTATTAGCCACCCATTTCATGGTCATATCTCCTCCTATAGAAGGGATTTCATGGGTTACTTATAGTGATCACAAATTATGCTCCTTTTTGCGATTAGACGCTTAGTTTACGAGATAATCGCATTTAAAGATTTCCATATGAAAATCCACCATTAGCCACCCATTTCATGGTCATATCTCCTCCTATAGAAGGGATTTCATGGGTAACTTATAGTGATCACAAATTAAGCTCCTTTTTGCGATTAGACGCTTAGTTTACGAGATAATCGCATTTAAAGATTTCCATATGAAAATCCACCATTAGCCACCCATTTCATGGTCATATCTCCACCTATAGAAGGGATTTCATTGGTAATTTATAGTGATCACAAATTATGCTCCTTTTTGCGATTAGACGCTTAGTTTACGAGATAATCGCATTTAAAGATTTCCATATGAAAATCCACCATTAGCCACCCATTTCATGGTCATATCTCCACCTATAGAAGGGATTTCTTAGGAAATCTATAGTGATCACAAATTAAGCTCCTTTTTGCGATTAGACGCTTAGTTTACGAGATAATCGCATTTAAAGATTTCCATATGAAAATCCACCATTAGCCACCCATTTCATGGTCATATCTCCTCCTATAGAAGGGATTTCATGGGTAATTGATAGTGATCACAAATTAAGCTCTTTTTTGCGATTAGACGCTTAGTTTACGAGATAATCAAATTTAAAGATTTCCATATGAAAATCCACCATTAGCCACCCATTTCATGGTCATATCTCCTCCTATAGAAGGGATTTCATGGGTAATTGATAGTGATCACAAATTAAGCTCTTTTTTGCGATTAGACGCTTAGTTTACGAGATAATCGCATTTAAAGATTTCCATATGAAAATCCACCATTAGCCACCCATTTCATGGTCATATCTCCACCTATAGAAGGGATTTCTTATGAAATTTATAGTGATCACAAATTAAGCTCCTTTTTGCGATTAGACGCTTAGTTTACGAGATAATCGCATTTAAAGATTTCCATATGAAAATCCACCATTAGCCACCCATTTCATGCTCATATCTCCACCTATAGAAGGGATTTCTTAGGAAATTTATAGTGATCACAAATAAAGCTCCTTTTTGCGATTAGACGCTTAGTTTACGAGATAATCGCATTTAAAGATTTCCATATGAAAATCCACTATTAGCCACCCATTTCATGGTCATATCTCCACCTATAGAAGGGATTTCTTAGGAAATCTATAGTGATCACAAATTAAGCTCCTTTTTGCGATTAGACGCTTAGTTTACGAGATAATCGCATTTAAAGATTTCCATATGAAAATCCACCATTAGCCACCCATTTCATGGTCATATCTCCACCCGTAGAAGGGATTTCATGGGTAATTTATAGTGATCACAAATTAAGCTCTTTTTTGCGATTAGACGCTTAGTTTACGAGATAATCAAATTTAAAGATTTCCATATGAAAATCCACCATTAGCCACCCATTTCATGGTCATATCTCCACCTATAGAAGGTATTTCTTAGGAAATTTATAGTGATCACAAATTAAGCTCCTTTTTGCGATTAGACGCTTAG